>JBBPBX010023248.1:0-16920 GCA_038048925.1 Garcialebias charrua | reverse complement strand
TATATATAATAATAATAATAATAATAATAATAATAATAATGAATTCAATTTATAACGCACTTTTCATTAATGAAAATCTCAAAGTGCTACAAAGTGCAACAGAATTAAATGTCAATAAAACAAGTAATAAAACAAGTAAAATCAATAACAGTATCAACTAAGATCAAAGATAGAATCATGAGGAGGCAGAGTATGCTTGGTTAAAAAGAAAGGTCTTCAAGCCGCTCTTAAAGTCAACCAGTGACTGTGGAGCTCTTAGGCAGTCAGGAAGAGAGTTCCACAGGCGGGGGGCAGCCACACTGAAAGCCCGGTCTCCCATGGTCCTTAATTTGGTTCTCGGAATGTGAAGTAGATGACTGTTCTGTGACCGTAGAGACCGGGTGGATGAGTATGGTGCAAGAATGTCCTTTAGATAATCTGGTGAAGTTCCGTGTAAGCATTGGTGTGTAATGAGAGCAGTTTTGTACTGAATTCTGTATAGGCGACAGGAAGCCAATGAAGGTTAGGGAGAATGGGCGTAATATGTTCAAATTTACGAGCTTTCAACAGAATCCTTGCTGCACTGTTTTGAATATATTGAAGTTTCTGAACGTTTTTGCCAGGGATTCCAATAAACAGGGAGTTGCAGTAGTCCAGCCTGGAGGAGACAAAAGCATGGACGAGTTTCTCAGCATCAGAAAAAGTTAGGGATGGGCAAAGTCTGGAGATGTTTCGAAGATGGAAGAAGCAAGTTTTAAACAGAAGCTTAATGTGATTTTCAAATGTGAGATGAGAGTCCATTTTTATTCCAAAATTAGTAACAGAGAGGGGGATGTCTTGTCCAGAAAAGGAAATTGTTGTTATAGTAGATGTTTGTACCTGGTGAGGGGTGCCAATCAGTATGGCCTCAGTCTTGGAGCAGTTTAATTGAAGAAAGTTCTGATTCATCCATGCCCTTATTTCCTCCAGGAAGGCAGAGAGGGCAGTGAGTGAAGATGGAGATGACAATGGGAAGATGAGGAGGCTCCAGTCCTGATGTAAAGCTGTGTATCGTCGGCATAACAGTAGCCGTGTTTCCATCAAGGTTTCTAGGTGCGCATTATGAAGCATCGCATCAGAAAAGCTGAATGGAAATGGCATAATTCGAGTTAACTTCCTCTAAGTCGCTCTAAAGTTGATACGCTCGCTTGAGGTGGTTTTTGGGGGGTCGAATCAGAGCTGATGCGCAACACGACAGATGGAAACAGATTTGCCGACTCAGTTCTGACGTAGCGAACATTCACGTCACGTGACTGATCAGCTGTTTCCGCTCCGGACAACATGTAACATCGCTAAAACTAGTTGGCATGACAGAATAAATACAACTTGCCCGATAGCAACACATACCTGAAATATTCTCTCCATTTTGACGAGATGTGTGGTCGGGTCCTGTTTTCAACCGCTACTTCCTGTTTACTGTAGACATGCGCAGTGCTGACGTCTGACGTAATGACGCTGACGTCTGACGTAATGACGCTGTGCGTGGCCCGGTAGAAGCGCTTCAAGCCAGTAGATGGAAACACTTCTGATCCGCATTAATTTGTATTTACATATTAGCGAGATTTCAAAAATAAGCTCATAATTCGAAATGAAAATGGATGGAAACACGGTTAGTGTTCTCTATATAGCAGTTAGCAGCCAGTGTGTTACTCTGCAGCCTTATTGCTTGTTTTCGAAGAGTCAGACGAAGAGTTTTTAACATGGAGGGTGAACTTATGGATGTTTCTCAGCGGCCTACGCGACGCGTCAGCGCCTCATTTGCCCTGCCCAAAATGGCGGCCGGCCACAGAAGCGAGCCCACACAAAGGACTTTACAAGAAAACACGGTAAAAACAATTATTTCTTTGCTGAGAAAAAATATATTTCTTATGTAATGTAATGTAAAATTTTGAATTTATTTTTTTCACAGTACTGCTATTATTTTTTCACGTCTTCTGCCTCAGGGTCCCCTTTGGAGGGCGGAGTTAATGTAAACAGATTTTTGAAGGGCGTGGCCTTCAGAGCTCATTATCATAAACAGCTCGTTCTGAACGGAAGTCAGAAAAGGCAGAACTAGAAAGGGGATATTTTATTATCTAAGAATTATTTTGTGCATTAAATTGAATGAACATGGTCTGGATAGCCCACAGACATACCATAAAAATTTATAGGACCAATAATTGGTCCCCTTTAAAATCCAATAGTGAAAAGGAGGAACCCAGACCCAGACCAGTGTCATTCCGTATGTTGCAGGAGTTTCAGAGAAACTGCGATGTTTATTTTCTAAACATAATGGTACGTTCACACCGAATGCGTTTTCAGCTGCAGGAGCGTCCGGTTTACATGCAAAGTCAATGGGGGACGCGCCTCTAGGGGTCGTGCGTCACGTCACATCCGTTTGGAGCGGCGCGGAAGGGGAAGCAGAGCGTTTTCCGTGCATGCGGTGCCCGCGGCAGCCGCCGCCGCTCGACTTGAACAATCTGAACTTTCGCCGTTCAACGCGTCTTGACAACCAATCAGGGAGAGTTCACAGCTATGTGACGCGGTAACGAGGGGACGGATGTTGCGCAAGTGTGACGTATTGTTTGTGAGACACAGAAACAACCCGCAAATTCGTGTTCAAGTATGGAGGAGAAACTCACCGTTGCTGTGTGTTTCCATCCAGTCCTTGCCTGGCGGAGTGTCAGTGAGGAAGTCGGGATATCGGGTAAGTTTTGAATTGTAAACTCCTCCCACACCCCGCCGCCACCGCGCTGCTGCTTCTCGTTCCGGTCTGAACACCAGTGCGTCCAGTGCGTCCACCTTGAGGCGTTTCGCACTTTTTGGCCGCTCAAAACGCGTTCGGTGTGAACGTAGCATTACAGTACGTCCCAGTGGCTTTTAAACCCCAAAATACATTATGGCAAAGACTGTTTCATCCCAAAGATCAAGTCCCCCGGCACAAACAGAGTAATATTGTGTATGCTGTTCAGTGTCAGGAGGGCTGTGATCAGTCTTACATCGGGGAAACTAAACAGCCACTGGCCAAAAGGATGGCCCAGTATGGAAAGCCTGCGGGGTCATTTTCTCGTGAAAATTACATGTTACATCGACACGTTAATGACGTGTAAACAACGTGTAAACAACGCGTCAAATACGCGTTAATTACGTGTCATTGACGCGTCGAAATTTCACACGCATTTGACGCGTTATCAACGTGTCAACAACGTGTAAAGAACGCGTTGTTTGCGTCCTTCTTTTAGGCGCAAATTCTTTTGTTTATGTCCCTCTTGGGTAACTTCACTTCCTGACTTCACTTCACTCGCGTCTCTTCTCATTGGCTGTCAGGTCCAGGGCTAAACCACTTCAGCAAAACAGAGGGGTGATTCCAAGGTCCAGGGCTAAAGCACTTTAACAGAGATGAAAACACACGGAGAAACTACATTTCTGCTTATATTTTATCACGATGTTTCTTTTACTGTTTAATGAAGTTATTAATAAATCTAATAAGTGTTTAATTAACCTGTTTCTGTTTCCTATTTCTGACCAACGGCTTATATGTAAAGTAATATATAAGTGTAAAATGTGTTTATACTAATGTGAAAAAATGTAACGTCACATAGTTAGATATGTAAAGTAATAATATACATACATACATATAAATATATATATATATATAAACATATAAATAGTCACATCATAATTTACACCTTATGTTTGCGTGTAAATACAATGGCCCCGTCCGTGTATTTTCCCACTTTACTTTTAGTTTAAAAATTATAAAAACTAGAGCCTACAGTATTTTTACAGTCTTTTTACAGTTTAAATAAATGTATACAAAAAAAAAAAAGTAGTGTCACAAATAATCGCCTCCTATTTCTGACCAACGGCTTATATGTAAAGTAATAAAGATAATTCAAAGAATCTTCAAAATGTTTTTATTCAACAGTTAAAAAATGTAACGTCACATAGTTATATATGCAAAGTAATAATAACATATACATATATAAATATATATATATAAATATATATATATATATATATATATATAATATTTATAAACATATAGTCAAACTGTAAAACACTTAAACATATAATAATAGACATAAGCCTAAAATAGTAAAACTGTAACACTGAGTCCTGAGTTTTTGCATAGTGGTATAAGAGTATGAAGATTTACACCAACTCAAACTAAAAACTAAAACACTAAACATTTAATGAACATAATACTGTCTTGAGTTCTTGCATACTAGTATAAAAAAGTATAACTATAAAATAGGCTAAAGGTTCTAGCATTGACATTTGCAAAGTGGAAAAGCAGCATGAGTTAATGTACACATGTATGAGGTAGTAGTTGATGTTGTTTTGAGATTTTCATTAATGAAAAGTGCGTTATAAATTGAATTCATTATTATTATTATTATTATTGTTATAGAGGCAAAAGTGGCATATGCAGTATGTCTTTATCAGCTTTTTTTGTTGGTTCACATGGTTCACATAAACCTGCCAAACTCTACGACACAAAAGGTGAAGCCAAGTCCCTCATCTTCCATTCCATTTGTTTCATTTTAATTGGTATTTTAGCTCATTTTGCCTGTAGCTGAACTGAAATGTTCACCAAACTACCAGCTTATTATGAGTCAGACACAATAAATTACTACTGCATTAGATACGGTAGAAAACATGTTTTTTTTTTTTTTTCATCAATACTGTATTTATCTAAAATGAAACAAAGAAATATATTTAAAACATAAATCGAAGAAACTTTCTTTGAATTTGTTGCATTTCATTTAAAAAATGTGAGAAGTGGACTTTTGCTGGTATCACAAGTTCTTAACTTTCGGAATTAAAAGTGTGTGTGGGGGGGGTGTCTTGGAAGTTTTAAAAGTTGATCTGATCAATAATTCTTCATGCTTTCTGAAAGGGGACTTGACTGCAGTTGCTTACGTTTTAGTCCAATGTGTGATCAGAAAAATGTGTTCCTTATATATACAGTGGAGAGGACAATTTGATACACTGCTGATTTTTCAGGTCTTCCCACTTGCAAAACATGTAGAAGACTGTAATTGTTATCATAGGTACTCTTCAACTGTGAGTGATGGAATCTAAAACAAAAATCCAGACAAATACATTGTATGATTTTTAAATAATTAATTCCCATTGTATTGTGTGAAATAAGTATTTGATCATCTATCAACCAGTAAGAATTTTGGCTCTCACAGACATGTTACTTCTTCTTTAAGAAACCCTCCTGTTCTCCACTCATTACCTGTATTAACTGCCCCTGTTTGAACTCGTTAGCTGTATAAAAGACAACTGTCCACATGCTCAATCAGTCAGACTCCAGCATCTCCACAATGCCCAAGACCAGAGAGCTGTGTAAGGACATCAGGGATAAAATTGTAGACCTGCACAAGGCTGGGATGGGCTACAGGACAATAGGCAAGCAGCTTGGTGAGAAGGCAACAACTGATGGTGCAATTGTTAGAAAATGGAAGAAATGCAAAATAACGTAAAATCTCCCTCGGTCTGGGGCGCCATGCAAGATCTCACCTCGTGGAGCATCAATGATCTTGAGGAAGGTGAGGAATGAGCCCAGAACTACACGGCAGGACCTGGTCAATGACCTGAATAGAGCTGGGACCACAGTCTCAAAGAAAACAATCAGTAACACTCTACGCCGTCAAGGATTAAAATCCTGCAGTGCACGCAAGGTGCCCTTCCTCAAGCCAACGCATGTCAAAGCCCGTCTGAAGTTTGCAAATGACCATCTGAATGATTCAGAGGAGGAATGGGAGAAGGTCATGTGGTCTGATGAGACAAAAATAGAACTTTAAACTCCACTCGTCATGTTTGGAGGAAGAAGAATGATGAGTACAACCCCAAGAACGCCATCCCAACCGTGAAGCATGGCGGTGGAAACATCTTTCTTTGGGGATGCTTTTCTGCAAAGGGGACAGGACGACTGCACCGTATTGTGGGAAGGATGGATGGGGCCATGTATCGTGAGATTTTGGCCAACAACCTCCTTCCCTCAGTAAGAGCACTGAAGATGGGTCGTGGCTGGGTCTTCCAGCATGATAACGACCCAAAACACACAGCCAGGGCATCTAAAGAGTGGCTCTGTAGGAAACATCTTATGGTGCTGGAGTGGCCTAGCCAGTCTCCAGACCTGAATCCAATAGAAAATCTTTGGAGGGAGCTTAAAGTCCGTGTGGCCCAGCGACAGCCACGAAACCTGAAGGCTCTGGAGGAGATCTGTATGGAGGAGTGGGCCAAAATCCCTGCTGCAGTGTGTGCAAACCTTGTCAAGAACTACAGTCTCATCTCTGTAATTGCAAACAAAGGTTTCTGTACCAAATATTAAGTTTCTTTTTCTGGTGTATCAAATACTTATTTCACACAATACAATGGGAATTAATTATTTAAAAATCATACAATGTATTTGTCTGGATTTTTGTTTTAGATTCCATCACTCACAGTTGAAGAGTACCTATGATAACAATTACAGTCTTCTACATGTTTTGCAAGTGGGAAGACCTGAAAAATCAGCAGTGTATCAAATACTTGTCCTCTCCACTGTATTTACAGTATATATATACTGTATAGATACAGTATAGGCCTATATAGTTTTTTTTTTACTCTATGAATCATTAAAAAATAAATAGCCTCAGTTTGTTTGTTTTTAGGCCTGATACATCTTGTTTTGTCCTGCACCTGTCGAGTTTGTCGCGTTTAATATTTTCTTTTGTCCAATAATCTGAGAGGAGGCATTTTTTTTTCTTTTGAGTTGTTTCTTTCATGAATAAGTGAGTGTAAAACATTTTGACCCAGACCAAACAGGTATAATTTGTGTCAAACTAGCAGGAGATAGATTTCATTATCCCATATCCCTCACTGCTTCCTCTTGTTGTGTCTGCTGCCCGTGCCACGCCTCGAAAACCCCAGAGGACCTGCAGCAGCCGTATGTTGTGACCTGTGGCTCTTTTGCAGCTCATGGACTCAGTGTGGAAAACAAGCAGCGGAGTGTGCATGAGCTGTGTGAAATGTTGTGTAATCAAAAGACACACAGGATGTCAACGTAGAGATGTATTCTGTGACTCTGAGCAGGATGGAGTGGGGTTAGATCCATGAGCTGCTTCAAGTGGATTTAAAGCTTTATTTTTAAAGAAAAATGTCTGTCACTGCCTTCATAGCTAAATGTAATCATGGTGTCAGTGGCAGGTGTGGCGACATGAACTACAACTCATCCAGGAAAAGATTACTCAGTTTACCACGACAATAGTCACAAGACATTTTGCTGCATCTAAGAGCAAGAAAATTCTTTATAATTTCTGATGATTTATGCAGAATCTCCCTGTTGTCAATTCTCTAAAACATGCTGAACTTTAAGTTCACTTTTTTACACGTGTGCACTTTATTCACCATGTCTTAAACTTAATATCTAAGTTGTTATGTAATGTATAATTCTGGTAAACTCCAGCAGCTATAATGTTCTGCTGAAAGTACATATCAGAAAAGGATTGAAAAATTAATTATTTCTGTATTTGTCTGAATAACAAATGTGAGTTCAACGACAAGGAACCCTCAGCATTTTCTGCAAAAATTTGGAAAAATGTGTGCAACTGTCAAACTGTTAAACTGCACAAGTATAAAAATATCACGTTTTATGAAAAATCACGTTTTCTGTTCTATTATTATGTATGTTTTAATTGCCATCTTTTATTCTTTATTTTATTTTATGTTATTGTTTACAAAAAGTCACTTTAGTTTTGGAATAATAAACTTAATTTTCACATTAGTATAAAAACATTTTACACTTACATTACTTTACATATAAGCCGTTGGTCAGAAATAGGAAACAGAAACAGGTTAATTAAACACTTATTAGATTTATTAATAACTTCATTAAACAGTAAAAGAAACATCGTGATAAAATATAAGCAGAAATGTAGTTTCTCCGTCTGTTTACATCTCTGTTAAAGTGCTTTAGCCCTGGACCTTGGAATCACCCCTCTGTTTTGCTGAAGTGGTTTAGCCCTGGACCTGACAGCCAATGAGAAGAGACGCGAGTGAAGCCGTCAGGAAGTGAAGTTACCCAAGAGGGACATAAACAGATGTTGTTTACGTCTTAACCAAACAACGCGTACTTTACACGTTGTTGACACGTTGATAACGCGTCAAATGCGTGTGAAATTTAGACGCGTCAATGACACGTAATTAACGCGTCTTTGACGCGTTGTTTACACGTTGTTTACACGATGTTTACACGTCATTTTTCGAGGCGAATTTGACGCGTAATTGACGTGCAAACAACGCGTTAACAACGCGTTGTTTACACGTCATTAACGTGTCGATGTAACATGTAATTTTCACGAGAAAATGGCCCAGCAGGCTTTCCATACGTTTAAAAGCAGCTTCATTACAGCGACTCCTCTGTGTGCTCTATCAGCAAACTGCAGAGGATCCAGGTCCTTCTCTGTTTTCTTGAAGACTCAGCACTTTTTCAAGTTTTCATCAGAATGGACGTCAATGCAGTCTCTCTAAAATCATTTAGTGCTCATGGAAGAGAACGTCTTTGTAAAAGATCAGCTGTCCATCTTTGATACAGCTATCTTTAATGTGCACGATTACCGACAGGATCGAAGGATGGTAGGAGATTCGGTCTGGTTCACTACGAGCTTTTATTCAACATGTCCACCATTCATCTGGTCAGTACAACAACAACAGTAACTAACGTAAAGTTGCATCAACCACGTAACTACGTCATCACGTACATTCTAACGTAAGCACGTATATGTACGTGACAGGATATTACATCTCCCTTTTTTTGAAATAAAAATAAATGTCCTTCTATAACACATACTAATCAGAACCTATTATATCAAAATCTATAACCAATACAAAGTCTCTACACATGACATTTAACACAACACCTGCTGTAAATGCAAAATTTGAACATACATTTTACAAGCATTTTTTTTTTCATTTTTTTTTTTCACAATTCTTGAACATACATTTCACAAGCATTTTTTTTTTTTTTTTTTACAAATCCAAAATGTTTCTGGGTCTCACCACTCGACCTGATCGAGTGTGTGTCAGAGGTGTGTACTCTGAACTTTCTTCACTGTCCATGCCTGTTTGTTGTGCAATGTTTGGTGGTTCTGGTTCTGGATAATCTGGTGTGGTGACATCGGGAGTTGGAATCAGATGCCGTCTGTTCCTTCTGATTTCAGAACCATCTTCCGTCTTGATGTGGTATGAGCGATTTGTCTTTGCTGGTCCGATGACAGTTGCTGGTTTCCAGGTAACATCTGGCAGTTGAAAACGAACAGCAGATCCCGGTGGCAGCGCTGGCAGTGGTTTGGCAGTTCTGTCATAGTACCGCTTTTGTCGCTTTTGACATTTCTGTCTTCTGCGGCGAATGTCGTTCTGGTGAGTCAGTTCAGGTTGTAGTTGCTCTTTCGTGGATGGAAGGATTGAGCGAAGCCTCCTGCTCATCAGCAGTTGTGCTGGTGATTTGAATCCATCAACCGGAGTGTTCCTGTATTCCAACAGGCTGAGGTAGGGGTCTGTTCTCTTCATGTGTGCTTTCTCCATGAGAGCCTTGACAGTTCTCACAGTTCTTTCTGCCAACCCGTTGCTCTGTGGGTACATGGGGCTGCTTGTTATGTGTTCAAAGTCCCATGCTTTGGCGAAGTTTCTGAATTCTTGTGAGCTGTAACAGGGTCCATTGTCACTTACTACAGTCTGTGGAATTCCAAATCTGGCGAATGTGGCTTTTAGTTTTTGAATAACCACTGATGATGTGAGGTTGGGAATTTTTTCCACATCAAAGTACCTGCTGTAGTAGTCTACAGTGACGATGTAGTCGATGTTGTTCCATTTGAACAGGTCTGTCGCTACAGTTTGCCAAGGTTGGTCTGGTATTGGGTGAGAAACCATTGGTTCTTTTGGGAGTGAGCTTCTGTGCTCCAAACAGATGTCGCATGACCCAACTAGTGTCTCTATTTGTTTTCCCATACCTGGCCAAAACAATACATCTCTAGCTCTCTGTTTACATTTGTCCATTCCTAAATGCCCTGTATGTATACGTAACAACATTTCAGTTCTCAACACATTTGGAATAACAATTTTCTCACCTTTTAAAAGAATACCATTAGCTTCTGAGAGCTCATGTCTAATGTTCCAGTATTCTGAAACAGCTTGTGGGCATTTCTTGGCTGATTCTGGCCAACCCGACTGGATCATTCTCTTTAAGAGTATGAGTTGTTCATCTCTTGCTGTAGCGTCTCTGATTTCCATCATTTTGCGGTCGCTCACAGGTGCGTTGTCCATCACAGTGTGCACTTGGAAGTCCATACCTTCGCTTAATGAAGGATCGTGGCGTGCAGTGGGCTTTCTGGATAACGTGTCTGCGACGGGTATATGCTTGCCTGGTTTGTGTACGATGACAATGTCGTACCTCTGTAGCTGTATGATCATTCGTTGAAGTCTTGGAGGAGCAGCTGCGAGGGGTTTTCGCATAATTGACTCCAGTGGTTTGTGGTCTGACTCAACGATTACCTGGCGTCCGTACAGGTATTGGTGAAAACGTTTACAGCCAAAGAGTACTGCAAAGAGTTCTTTCTCGATCTGTGCATAGTTTACTTCAGTCTCGTTGAGGGTTTTAGATGCGTAGGCTACTGGTTTTTCATCTTGTAGCAATACGGCGCCTAAACCGTACTTTGAAGCATCTACTTGCAGCTTTACTTCCTTTTTGTGGTCGAAGTACTGGAGTACTGGACCTGGTTCTGTTGTGAGTAGATCTTTCACACACTTGAAAGCGGCTTCTTGGTTTGTGTCCCATACGAACTCGTTCTTTTCTTTCAGGAGTTCTCGGAGCGGCGCAGTCACTTCTGACAGTCGTGGTGCAAACTTTGCGAGGTAGGTGACCATGCCCAGTATGGTTTCTAGTTCAGACTTGTTTTGAGGCGGTGGCATGTCTCTGATGGCCTCAATCTTGTTGGGGTCTGGACGAATACCATCACGGGTCAACGTGTGTCCAAAATAGTTGACTTCGGGTACACAAATTACGCTTTTGTCTTTGTTCAGTTTTATACCCTTTTGGCGGGTCCTCTCCAAAACTGAGTGTAGGTTTGCGTCGTGCTCTTGTTTAGTGCTTCCGTACACTAAAATGTCGTCCACGATGGTAGCCACGCCTGGCAGTCCCTCGTAGGCTTCATCCACTCTTCTCTGGAACTCATCTTGAGCTGAGATGATCCCAAATGGCAGTCTTTTGAAGCGATACCTGCCATAAATTGTGTTGAAAGTGGTCAACATCGATGATTCTTCGTTGAGTTTAATTGTCCAGTATCCTGACCTGGCGTCCAACACGCTGAAATACTTTGCTCCAGCCAGTTTTGGTGTTACGTCGTCCAAGGTCGGTAGTGGGTAGTGTGGTCTCTGGATCGCTTTGTTCAGTGGACGTGGATCCAGACAGACTCTCAGCTTTTTAGTCTTAGGTTTTTCTACGACGACGAGAGCGTTCACCCATTCAGTTGGTTCTGTGACTCTCTGTATGATGTCGTTTTTCTCCATCTCGTCCAATTCAGCCTTCAGGCGGTCACGGAGGGCAAAAGGTATGCGTCGTGGAGGGCACACCACGGGCGATGCTGAGGGTTTTAGCTCGATCTGACATTCTCCTGGAAACAGACCAATCCCTTGAAACACATCAGCAAATTCCTCATAAATGTCTGTGTTTTCCTTGAGCTGCACACCAACAGTGTGTACTAGTTTGACTATATTTAAGTCCAAACATGCTCTCATGCCCAAAACAGGAGGTGCGTTGGCACAGACTATGTCGAATTCCAGCCAAACAGACGTGTTTTTGTAGCTGCACGACAATCTGCACGAACCCTCTGTTTTTAGTGTTTGACCTCCATATGCTGTGAGTTTACTAGTAGTGGGGTTTAATGGCATACTACCAAACATTTGATGAAATGTTCCTGCTGGTATTATGTTCGCTTGTGCCCCAGTGTCTACTTTGAAGCTGAGTTTTTGTCTTTTTTCTCCAACTTCCAACTCTGCATAAGCTTGTTCTTTGTTAGTATTTTCATACTTTGTCGTGATTGTGTCGATAAACAGCTCCTCTTGTGGCTGTTCGTGGCTGTCTGCGACGTGATGCACTCTTCTGGGTGCAAAGCTTTGTTTGCGCTGTGGTGCTTTCGTCCTGCACACGTTGGCGAAATGGTTAAATTTCTTGCAATTATTGCACTGGCGTCCTTTTGCGGGACATTCCTCTGTGCGGCTGTGTCCTCTCCCACATGCTCTGCACATATTTTTGCTTTGAGCGACGCCTTCGTTGCTGTGGCCTGTTGCTTTGCTACTGTGGTGCGTTAGCATGCTGCGGCTTTTGCTAACCACGTGCACGGACTGTGCTGGCATGCTAATCGCGGCGTTTGTCATAGTCTGTAGTTGCTGTCGTGATAATTCGAACGATCTGGCAACATCGATCGCTTTTTCTAGCGTTAAATCTGGACCTTGACAAAGTAGCTTTTCACGGACTCTCGGTGAATTAGTAGCAAACACAATTCTGTCCCTTATCATCTCGTCCGTGTTCGGGAAATTACAGTCTTTCGCCAACAGTTTAAGCTCTGTCACAAACTTTTCTGAGCTTTCATTTTCTCCCTGAATCTTCTCGAAAAACTTGTAACGTGCGAAGATTGGATTAGCTTTCGGCGTGACGTATGCCTCGAAGTTATCAAAGTAGGTTTTCAGTACCTTTCTTTGGTCTGCAGTGAGGTCCCATGTGTTGAAAATGTCTCTACCTTTCTCTCCAATCCACAGGAGCAGGTAGCTGCATTTCTCTTCTTGAGACTTGTTCTTGAGTGGCCCGGTGAACATCAGTTCGACGTGTTGTCGAAATCTTCTCCACGCGTCCGGTAAGTTCGTCGCGTCCCAGTCCATGTGCGGTATCGGTACACCTGCGTTCTCCATCTTCCGTCGTCAGGTCGATGGGCAAAACGTTCGGGATTCTTCTCGATTATCCACAAACTTCTGACACCATGTAAAAGATCAGCTGTCCATCTTTGATACAGCTATCTTTAATGTGCACGATTACCGACAGGATCGAAGGATGGTAGGAGATTCGGTCTGGTTCACTACGAGCTTTTATTCAACATGTCCGCCATTCATCTGGTCAGTACAACAACAACAGTAACTAACGTAAAGTTGCGTCAACCACGTAACTACGTCATCACGTACATTCTAACGTAAGCACGTATATGTACGTGACAGGATATTACAGTCTTCACAGTCTCCATGTTTCAACTTTCAAATGAGGATTGTCTTCAGGTTTGTCTCTCACTTCCTGCATCTCTTTGTAAAATCATAAACATGGAGTTCTGCTTGTCAGATAGAAGCCTCACCTGCAATTACTGCAACCATCAGCAGGTGTGAGCAGCCAAGCCCCTCCCCCTGAGAGGAGAGGGGGCTGGAGAGGACTTGGTGCAGCTCGGCTGCTTCCAGCTTTAATAAACTTTATATTCTAACTCCACCTGTGCTGTGTGAGTCTCATTGTGTTGCTTTCATTTCAACCAACGCCTCATACGACCTGTTCAAACAACATGTTGATTTTTCACACTAATCTTTCAGCCATCAGGCTGCAGGTTAGATATTTACTGTTTGTTCCAAAGCACCAACATCTGGATGGACTGACTGAACTTCTACACACCTCAGAGTGATCAGACTACAGCTCCGACTGGAAAGAAAAGAGGAGAGAAGAAGACAAAGTGAGGCTTTGTGAGGAGGCTGAGGAGCTTTCAGTCCCACATCAGGAGCTTCTGACCTGCTCCACGTTCAACAGGCAAGAAAGCAGCTGAGTTCAGCAGCTGGAGAAGACTTCCAGATGTTCCTGCTGCATTTCCAGGATGTCTTCATGCTGCTTGAAGCTGCTCTGGAGAGTCTGTCTGGACCTTGGTGGGCCCGTTCTGTTGGAGAAGCTGTAGGAGGAGCAGCTGAGTGAAGGAGGCCTGAGAGCCTCAGAGAGTGTCTGCTTCATCACATCAACACGTCTGAACATCTGGAGTGGTGCTTCCTAAACATCTGCAGGTCCTGATGAGTCTGGAAGGTGTGGAGCAGCTGATCTGGGCTCATGGACTTCTGGGAGGTTTCCTTCCACCACACATTTACTGAGGTTCAGCCTGGAACTGACCAGATGTTCATGAATTATCCTGAACCTCCCTATGGCCAGCCCTCCCCTCATTATATGGTAAAAAGCTTGCCATAAGCACAGAGTAGATTATACAGTAGTCCCTGGATTATCGTGGGGGTTACGTCCCCCCCACCATGACAGGTGAAGAACCGTGAAGTATGAACGTTGTATTTATTTTAGTATTTCTATATTTTAAGGCTTTAGAAACTCTTCCCACACTCTTACAATGTTCTAATCTCTTAAACCGACGTCATTTTAACAACATACGTATATGTACTGTACAGTACTGAAACATTTTAACAACATACGTATATGTACTGTACAGTACTGAAACATTTTAACAACATACGTATATGTACTGTACAGTACTGAAACATTTTAACAACATACGTATATGTACTGTACAGTACTGAAACATTTTAACAACATACGTATATGTACTGTACAGTACTGAAACATTTTAACAACATACGTATATGTACTGTACAGTACTGAAACATTTTAACAACATACGTATATGTACTGTACAGTACTGAAACATTTTAACAACATACGTATATGTACTGTACAGTACTGAAACATTTTACTCACCAGCTCTGCAGAACAGCAGCTCAGTTCTGGTTCTGCAGACCCGCCCTGCAGCGACAAAACCCACCGCCCCGTCCAGGTTGATGTGCACGTGGATAATTGATGTGCACGTGGATAATTGATGTGCACGTGGATAATTGATGTGCACGTGGATAATTGATGTGCACGTGGATAATTGATGTGCACGTGGATAATTGATGTGCACGTGGATAATTGAGCTTCAGGATTATTTGTGACTTTCCTGCCAGTTCTGTGAGCTTCATAGAGAGCGTAGATTTGTGTTGAAAAACTTTCCCTCCATTTCTGCAGAAAGCAGCATCTAGAAGCACTGTTGCCTTCTGGGTAGTGTAGTTCTTTTTGACTAAAAGAACTACAAAATGTCAATTTCTAAACTTTGAAGTCATTTCTGCTGATTCAGCAGCTCAGAGCTCTGCAGCCTTTCTGATCAAACAACCACCACTAGTTTTATATCTACAAATACTTTTCTTCATATTAAACACACATCATCTGTTTGATGCCAGTCTTTTTAAATAAAGACTTCCTGTGAGCTGCTAGCTCTCAGAGTGTGTGTTAGGGATGACTCTCAGCTACTACAACATCAGGTTTTTACTCAACATCTGTAAAACTGACTCAGTTGTAGCCATGTTTGTGTTTTCTAATCTCAATTATCAGATTAACTCCTACAGTTAATCTGTTGTACGTGTACATTCAATTACTTTCTGACAGTTTCATTAAAATACATTTACTGGTACATGAGATATTTTACTAACAGACACACAGGCAGGCTAATATGAGTGGCAGACTTTGGTGGTGGTGGTGCTAAACAGTTCATAGTAACACAGCAGAGGTGTTTGTCCCTTGTTGATGTGAATCTTTAGGTTTGAATCCTCTTTATTTGTCTCTAAGTTGATGGAAGCATCAAAGTGATGCATGTAGAACAGAAACTAAAGGTTCTCACATGTTCTCAGTCTCCAAGAGCAGCTGCACAACCTGAACATGTGCAGCTGCTCTGCTCCCAGTCCTTTGTTGCAAGTCTCAAGAGTTCAAGAGTTTGATTCTCATCATTCCACAACATGACATGCATGAGGAGGAACCAAACAGTTCCTGAGCTCCACTTATGTCAGCATTTAAGAAGTAAAGAAGAAAATAAAACTTTATAACTTGATGTTGATTTATTTTCTCACACTTCACCTGCTTCTCTTTACTGCTGCCAGAAAGGAGAATGATGAAGTGATGTTGTTTAGAAGAAAATGTCTCGCTCACTTTTCTTCATGTCACTGCCACAAGTGACAGCAGCTCTCTGCATGTGCTGCATCACTTGATTGATGTGACAGGAGGAAAGGAGAGGTGTTTGTGAACTCTTCAGAGTGAGCTCTCGTCCAGTGCTCCCTCAGCAGGAGCTCTAAGTCTTCCTTCTTCTCTTCTCCTCCATCCTGTTGGAAGCTGCACACTATTGACTTCAGCTCACATGTTCAAAAACATGCATGTTAGGCTCACATGTTCAAAAACATGCATGTTAGGCTCACATGTTCAAAAACATGCATGTTAGGCTCACATGTTCAAAAACATGCATGTTAGGCTCACATGTTCAAAAACATGCATGTTAGGCTCACATGTTCAAAAACATGCATGTTAGGCTCACATGTTCAAAAACATGCATGTTAGGCTGCCTTCAGGCCCAGGAGGAGCATGCAGAGAGATGTGTGCTCTCAACGGGGTTTGCCTGCTTCAATAAAGCTTCATGAATAAATCAATAGTTTGATCACATTTCAGTCAGTTTGACATGAACACACATGACATCATGTTTTATTTCTGGTTGTGGGCTTCTGTGTCTGAGAGTCTTTCTAATGGAAACAGGATCAATTCTCTTCAAGTTCCTGTCACATCCAGTTTTCATGATAAACACTAAAGCATTCATGGAAAGAGAACATTACTGATGTATGGCAGAATCAATTCACGCAGCTCACATGAACAGTTGTGGAGATATTTGCATGTGCAGGAACGGAGAGATGACAACGCCTGCATGGAAACACATCATTGCTACAACAGCTAACACAGACAGGAGCACAGAGTCTGATGTTTCTTTACATTATTCACAGTCACTATTAAAGAAAGATGAAGAAGAGTCACATCTTGTAGAAACAAAGATTTTGAAAGACTTC
>JBBPBX010023247.1:9825-26525 GCA_038048925.1 Garcialebias charrua | reverse complement strand
CTTACAGTACACGAGTCATGCATCAGCTGATTCCTGACATTTGACCCAATCAGAAGCATGTAGAGTGAGCCACGGCTTCCTGTTTTTAAATGTCTTGTTGGTAATGAGATTTGTCAAATTTGGTGGTTCAGTCAGTGAAATTGATGCAGAGTACCAGAAAGCTCATGAGAAGTGGTGGTAGCTACAGTTAGACGCTTACACGTATGGTTTCAACAGCCTTACTGGAATATTTTGTAGTTTTTCATCTGCTGCAATATAAAAACTTGTAAAACTGAGATATTTTTTTCTGTTTTTCTATCTAATCCAGCTGTAATTACTTTGAAATCTGTCTTGAAAATACTTTTTGTAATAAACAGTGCACTCTGTCTGCTGCTTTACTACAACAGAAACTTTCTGCACCTCCTGAATCTCAGACTTATATATTTTTTAAAAAGTCTTTCTAAACTTTGCAGCGGAACCAAGGAAGCACTTCATCAGCCTGGTGGTTGTGTGCTTTCTTTTTCTGCAGGAGTCCTAACAATATGAAACAGATGCTGTTTGTAATCCATAAAAAATGAAACGGGCTGCTTCAGTTATTGAGCCCACTTATATTTTCATATCTAAAGGTTTAATGATTTACCGGAGTAAAGAACTATTTTTAAAAATTTCATTTGCTTTAACATCAGGAGTTTTGTGGAAAACGTATAGCTCTGCAGCCTCAAGACTTCCAAACTGAGCAATTTTTTGTGGTCCGCTTGGGAGTTTTAGCAATTCTTTACAGCAACTAATTAAAATCCCAAATACATGGTGTCTAATTACAAAAAGAAAGGCATTTTAATGAGTTACTACAGCTTCCTTCAGCTTCATGGGGAAAAAAAATCAGCTCTCAAAGTTTCATTAAAAAAAACGCACACGTGCAAATAAGAAAAAAAATATATAGGCTGTTTTAGAGAGAAATTAAGAAGCTTTTTGTCTGGTGTTTAGTTAAAAATGTGTCCATTTACTCAGTGATGCTTGTAACTGACAGACTGAAGTGATGGAGACGCGCATCTAAAGAGAAGCATTTGGCCAAGCCTCATCAGAACAAGACAAATATGTGAAGGGTGTACAGATGGCTGTTAATATCTAGCTTTCTTCACTTTCATATTAATCACCCATGTTAATTCTCCTCTCAGCTCTGCGGCGCTCATCAGATGCTGCAAATATGACTGAACGTATGATCGCCCTACGCTTTACACAAATGTTTCCTTGCACTGGGGAAAACCAGATGCACCTTTAACAGAAACCTCCACGGATCCCTGTTCCTCCTTACAGAGCGAGCATGTTGACCTGGAAACATCAGCTCTGGCCTTTTTGTTTCCACCGGACATCCAAAGTGACACGTCTCTTAATTTGATTGGCATATTCTATTTGTCTTCAAGAGAGTCCATTTCCTGCAGATTGGCCAATGGGAGCACAGTGATGTCACAAACTGTGGCTTAATACCCAAAATATTTCATGTTAATAAATATTTATATAGAATCCATAAAAGGAAGCTCAAATCCTAAAGCCATTCAAATGATAACTGCCCTTGAAGAACTGCAACCCTTGAGCACCAATTTAATTTTAACTTTGTAAAATACGGTTTTATGTTCTGTAATACCCTTGATTGCTGTATCTGTGTTTATAATTAGTTCTGTGTTGTTCTATTTTGATCTTGTATGTTCCATGTTTGCAATAAAAATATAAAAACATAAAAATGTCATGTTAATTCGGACGTGGTTGAGTACACGGTCCGAGGGGTGAACTTTTCTTTAAGTCCAAACTCTTCAGAGAGAAAATGAGAAATTTAACTGTAAAGATTTCTGTTAAATAAACTAAATGCTAAACGATGTTTAATGAAGATCAACCAGAGCTGAGTCTCAAAGGGTTGTTGACATTTTGAAAAGTAATTAAAAAATGTTTGAGAAACATTTATATTTTTCTTCTTCAAAAGCACAGCTGATTCTGTGTTTACTAATTGAAATAAATGTAATTAATCTAATTAAAATATGCTCTCTGGTTCGGTTTGCAACATTTGGAATAACTATTTTTATTTTATTTTTGTAAATGACGTTGCTATCCTCAGAATCAGAGGGGATCGTACCTGCACACGAGGGAAGCAGAGCTGTGACGATAGCGATGAAGCTAATCAGTCGGGAGGAGCTCCTCCGCATCTTTCTCCTCGTAGAGTTTCACAGAGCAGCAGACAGAGCAGCACTGGTGGGAACGGGATGATTTCTTCACATTAGTACTGACTGGAATGATGAAGAATCCATGACTTCCTCTGAATTATTATTAATATTCTTTATTATATCAGTGCATCTTTTTTTAAATACATTAATATGTAAAATAGCTTGCATATATTGTATATGTAACAGAAGAAAAAAGTGAAATTTGCATATTTTTCAAGTTATTAATATCTTCGTTCACTATCTAAGCTTTATAAATCAGGATTTTACAAAAATAAAATAAAACGTTAAAAAAACAGTACAGAAGGTTTTATGGTGTCTACTGAAACTTTATTTTATTTTTTGTACACTTCTACAAAAAAAAAATATTTAATCAAATGAACATAATCATGTAGTTTCAGACTTAATAAATTAAAACAAAGAAATATGTTTTGTATTTTTAAACAGTTTGCGTCAAATGGATTTAAATAAGTTTAATCAAAAATACATCTACTGGTGATTTTTAATGTCATTTCTATTTTCACAAACCTTTTGTATTTTCATAAAATACATTTGCAGAAAAAGAAAATGATAAAAGCACATGAACAAGAAACGTCTGGTGAGTTTCTACCCGTTTCATCCAACATTTAACCCCAGTTTAGAAACAAAAGATGTTGAAGGGGGTGGGGGGGCAGGTCTATCAAATTCAAATCAAAATCCAGCCCTCCTTCCTCCCTTCCCCTCACTCCTGCATTCTAATCAACACTCGGGGCTTGTATGAAATGTAATTCTGCCCTCCACTGGTATGAAGAAGGTGCACACACTCTTGGTTGGAAACACACACCTCTTTCTGGAGCAAACGGCACAGAAAGGAGAGGAAACAAATTAAGTGTGCGTGTGTGGAGAAACAAGAAGAGAAGTTCAAGAAGAAGCTAATTTAGTTCAGAAAGTACAAATATTCTGATGACCTTTATTTTCATACAAATATAATCTACTTTAATTTAGCAATGTAATGAACGTTTTTAAACAAATGAGGTATGTGGTTTTATTTTTGTAACAATACTTATTACAGCTAAGTACTTGGTATTAATACTTACAGGTATACTTCCCTGGTACATAGTAGGTAAGTGCCCAGAATGTAACATAAATATAAGATTTGTATCCAGTGACTATTAGCTACTCATCTGGAACCAAATACTTCCCTTTAGTATACCAACATATATGTATAAATTATAAATGGACTGTACAGGTGGTCGCCGACTTACGACGTCATCGACTTACGACGTTCCGGACTTACAAATGAACAGTAAAGTTGTACAGAACATCCAGAAAATACAGCACTGGTGTTTTTAGATGAAAGTGTGTTAGCTAACCATTTGTAAACAAAGTTCTGTGCATGTTTATGAACTAGTATGTACGTTTGTGTTGAAAAACGGGTGTTCGGCATAGCGCTAGCATACATTTTCCGACTTACGACCAAATATCCGAACTTACGAACAACACATGTTTCGTGTTCCGACGTACACATTTTCGACTTACGAGTGATTCGTAGGAACGGAACTCGCTCGTAAGTCTGGGACCACCTGTACTTACTGGGACACACATCGGAGGCAATGAGAGTTCAGTGTCTTGCCCAGGGACACTTCAGCTGGTGGAATCAAACCCCCAACTCTTGCAGAGGACAACTGCTCTAACCGCTCAGCCACCGTGTACTGGGTTTGTACCATGCAAGTACCTAACCACACAGTATGTACCATTTCTGGTACAAAGCAGGTACCTGATATAACAAGGCAATACTAGGCTTGTACCTATAAGCCTGTATATAACAATATGTGCCTGTTTTTATTTGACCTTGTTTTATAAGGGCAACTTGATTTGATTTTGCTTTAAAACTTTTTTTTTTGCATTTTATTATCGTCTGCACCTTATCTGTCTTTTTTCTAAATCAGTCTCCCTTGAAAATGAGTCCTCATGGCTCAATAATACTAAATAAAAAATAAGACTGATTATCAGACGATGCTGTAAAAATATGATCTCATCTCATCACACCAAAAAGTATAAAAAAAAGACAATATATTAAAGAGGATGAGGGGGAACCTCTGTGTGCAGGTGAGTCTGATTCCCCTGGAGAGTTTAAACCGCCTCCATCCAACTTCTTTCTTTTTTTTTTTGTCTTGTTTTTGTGTGTGTGTGCGCAGAAGTGACAGCCTCCCCTCTACAACCACCGCCCACTGTCACCCAGGGTGACGCCAGCAGCAATAGGAGGATGCAGGGTGGGGAGGGATGCTCCTCTGAGAGCCAGGAAGGAACAAAACAGCACCTCCCCAGCAGACACACACACACACACCTACCTCCACCTGTCAGGCAGAATAAACCCAGTCCACACGCAGCTTGATGACTGTATTTCTGTGTTAGGGAAGACTTTTCTTTTCGCATGTCAAACTGGACATTTTCATATTAAATGAATCCACACACTCCTTATTTAAGTGCAAAACATATGTTGGTTTTAAACTCTGACATGAAAAGGCAGCAGGTGGTATGCATTCCATCAAAAAAAAAAAAAAAAATCTAAGCCCATGCATGAAAATGATATCTCTTGCTCCCCGAGTCCGACTCCCACAGTGTGAAGCTGACATCGTCAAAACGTTGAGAAGTTTCCTCCAACAACCATCTTCTGTGGAGTCTTTCAGGTGCCAGGAGCTATACTCACTCCACATGTTGAAACACTTCTGTTCCAACCAAAAGATCATCTCCACCACAATGACGCTAGGATTACTAGCTGTGCAAGAATACCTGCAGAAAACCTCAACTACAGAAGGTGCCAGAAGGCGGCGAGTAATTACATGTGAACGAGGCGTTTTCAACAACCCACCGACATGAGAACACACACGTGCATCTCCAGCCGAAGGAGCGCAGCTCAAAGCGTTGGCTGCTTTGAATCTTCTGCTGCCGAACACCGTTAGGATGGCGTGTTTGGTGGGAAACAGCTGGTCAGCCCACTCACTCTGTCTGCCTGAGTTACAGGCGGGCCGACTCGCTGTCGCCTCGTCTCTGGACCTCTGAAAGTTTCACTTATTTCCCTCAGCGTCGATGTCTCAGGTAGACACACTGTGAGATCTCTAACAGTTTGTTTGTAGCTAGGTTTTTACAGCATCACAAAGTATTCCTGTATGAATTGCATCAAATTTACACTCAAAACATTTACATTAAGTAAGAACAAATTGGCTCAAATTCTGGGTGTGTGTAAATTTGATTTCCAGATGTGTTCAGAGATTAGAATATTTACTTGTGATCTAGTGGATTAAACAGTTAAGAGAATAAACCTGTCAATCAAATTACATCATACTTATGACCTATGAATTATTTGTTAGACTGCAAATACTTTGTCGGCAAAACCGTCATGCACAAAACATGAGAATTATTTAGACACAAGAAAACAAAAAAATTGAATTGGAGGTACTGGTACATATTCAAGAATTAATGCAACATGTTATGGTCTGGGAGATAAAATAAATAGATTTTCAAATCTTCCCATATTCAAAGAACCACGCTTCATCTTATATCAAGGCTCTTGTTCTATATTTTCTTAACACTCGGCTCTTAGACTGAAGGTTTATTTGTGAGTTTCTTAAATCGGAGATAAGAGGGGGGGGCGGCCGTGGTGTAGTGGTAATGGCAGTCGTCTCCCGATCGGAAAGTTGGCGGTTCGACTCCCGGGACCCGCACCATGTGTCGTTGTGTCCTTGGGCAAGACACTTAACCCTGAGTTGCTCCCGGTAGGACTGGAAAGCACCTTGCATGGTAGTCTGCCACCACCGGTTTATGAATGTGTGTAGCATTCAATATATGTGTAGCACTTTGAGATTTTCACTAATGAAAAGTGCGTTATAAATTCAATTAATTAAAAAATTAATTAATTAATATAAGACCGAGTTCTCAGGCTCTTCTCTTGTGAAAACAATCTTCCAGTTTTGTCTGTGAGGCTGACACTCTGTCTACTTTTAAGGCTAGATTTAAGACTTTTTGATAAATCCTATAGTTAGGGTTGGCCTATTTCTTGAGTTCTTCCTCAGTTCTTATAATAATAATAATAATAATAATAATAATAATAATAATAATAATAATCGCCGAGGTGGTTAAAAAGCTCCGCGGTGGCAAGGCTCCGGGGGTGGATGAGATTCGCCCGGAGTTCCTTAGGGCTCTGGATGTTGTGGGGTTGTGTTGGCTTACGCGACTCTGCAATATCGCGTGGACATCGGGGGCAGTTCCCTTGGATTGGCAGACTGGGGTGGTGGTTCCCCTATTCAAAAAGGGGGACCGTAGGGTGTGTTCCAACTATAGGGGGATCACACTCTTAAGCCTCCCTGGTAAGGTCTATTCAGGGGTTCTGGAGAGGAGGGTCCGTCGGATAGTCGAACCTCGGATTCAGGAGGAGCAGTGTGGTTTTCGTCCTGGTCGTGGAACACTGGACCAGCTCTACACCCTCAGCAGGGTCCTGGAGGGTGCGTGGGAGTTTGCCCAACCAGTTTACATGTGCTTTGTGGACTTGGAGAAGGCATTCGACCGCGTCCCTCGGGGGGTTCTGTGGGGGGTACTCCGGGAGTATGGGGTACCAGGCCCTTTGATAAGGGCTGTTAGGTCCCTGTACGACCGGTGTCAGAGCTTGGTCCGCATTGCCGGCAGTAAGTCAGGCTCGTTTCCGGTGAGAGTTGGACTCCGCCAAGGTTGCCCTTTGTCACCGATTCTGTTCATAACTTTTATGGACAGAATTTCTAGGCGCAGCCAAGGTGTTGAGAGGATCCGTTTTGGTGACCTTAGAATCGCTTCTCTGTTTTTTGCAGATGATGTGGTCCTACTGGCTTCATCAGTTCGTGATTTACAACTTTCACTGGAGCGGTTTGCAGCCGAGTGTGATGCGGCCGGGATGAGGATCAGTTCCTCCAAATCCGAGGCCATGGTCTTGAGCCGGAAAAGGGTAGCATGCCCTCTCCGGGTCGGGGAGGAGGTCCTGCCCCAAGTGGAGGAGTTTAAGTATCTCGGGATCTTGTTCACGAATGAGGGAAAACTGGAGCGTGAGATCGATAGGCGGATAGGTGCAGCGTCCGCAGTGAAGCGGGCGCTGTACCGGTCTGTCGTGGTGAAGAGAGAGCTGAGTCAAAAGGCAAAGCTCTCAATTTACCGATCGATCTACGTTCCCACCCTCATCTATGGTCATGAGCTTTGGGTTATGACCGAAAGAACAAGATCTCGGATACAAGCGGCTGAAATGAGTTTTCTCCGCAGGGTGGCTGGACTCTCCCTTAGAGATAGGGTGAGAAGCTCAGTCATCCGGGAGGGACTCGGAGTAGAGCCGCTGCTTCTCCACATCGAGAGGAGCCAGTTGAGGTGGCTCGGGCATCTGGTTAGGATGCCTCCTGGACGCCTCCCTGGTGAGGTGTTCCGGGCATGTCCCACCGGGAGGAGACCCAGAGGAAGACCCAGGACGCGCTGGAGGGACTATGTTTCTCGGCTGGCCTGGGAACGCCTTGGGATTCCCCCGGAGGAGCTGCTCCAAGTGGCTGGGGAGAGGGAAGTCTGGGCCTCCCTACTTAGGCTGCTACCCCCGCGACCCGACCCCGGATAAGCGGAAGAAGATGGATGGATGGATGGATGGATAATAATAATAATAATAATAATAATAATAATAATAATAATAATAATAATAATAATAATACTTTATTTATAAAGCCCTTTAAAACAACCACAGCTGCAACAAAGTGCTGTACACATGAAATCAAGAACATTTTTATGTGTTTAAACATAAAAATAAAACAGTTGTTAAAACATTAAGATAAATTAAAAACAATAAAAACAGTGCTGAACAAATTCAGTCTGTGCTAAAAGCCAGTGAGTAAAAATGTGTTTTTAAAAGAGTTTTAAAACTGGACAGTGAAGGAGCTTGTCTGATGGGAAGAGGGAGATCGTTCCACAGTTTTGGAGCAGCAACAGAAAAAGCTCTGTCCCCTCTGAGCCTCCGTTTGGACCTCGGCACCTCCAGAAGCAGCTGATCAGCTGATCTGAGGCACCGAGCAGGAGAGTATGGGTGAAGCAGCTCAGAGAGGTAGGATGGAGCAAGACCATTTAAACTTTTAAAAACAAATAAAAGTATCTTAAAATGAACTCTAAAATGAACAGGCAGCCAGTGGAGTGAAGCCAGAGTGGGGGTGATGTGCTCCCTCTTATGAACTCCAGTTAGAAGGCGAGCAGCAGCGTTCTGGACCAACTGGAGACGTCTGAGGGAGGACTGGCTGACTCCAAGGTAAAGAGCGTTACAGTAATCCAGCCGAGAGGTGATGAAGGCATGGATTACTGTTTCCAGCTGCTGCTGTGTAAGGATGGACTTTACCTTAGCCAGCTGTCTGAGGTGATAAAAACTGGTCTTGACCACCGCTCCAATCTGGGAATCTAATTTAAAATCACTGTCCATTTTAAAACCCAAGTTAGAAACTGTTTTCTTTACATGTGGTGCCAGAGGGCCCAGATCAACAGGGCAAGGTTCACAAGAGCCACTAGGACCAAACACCATCACTTCTGTTTTCTTTTCATTAAAATTTAAAAAGTTTAAAGACATCCAAGCTTTGATGTCTTCAAGACACAACAGAAGTGGCCTGATTGAGGAGGCATCTTTCTTTTTTAGTGGCATATAGATCTGACTATCATCGGCGTAACAATGAAAAAATATCCCATGCTTTCTGAGGATTGATCCCAATGGAAGTAGGTAAAGGGAGAAAAGCAGGGGACCTAAAATGGAGCCCTGTGGAACCCCAAAACACAGAGGAGCAGTGGAGGATTCAGAACCAGCTATGTTCACAGACATGGTTCTGTCTGCCAGATAGGACCTAAACCAGCTCAGTGCAGTACCACAGATACCCACTTGGTGCTGTAAACGTGATATTAAAACGTTATGGTCCACTGTATCAAAGGCAGCGGTTAGGTCGAGCAGGACAAGAACCACATGTTCATCAGAATCATTGCCCATAAGAATGTCATTAAAAACTCTGACTAGAGCTGATCCTGTGCTGTGGCGAGTTTTGAAGACAGACTGAAAAACCTCCATTGGGCGGCCGTGGTGTAGTGGTAATGGCAGTCGTCTCCTGATCGGAAAGTTGGCGGTTCGACTCCCGGGACCCGCACCATGTGTCGTTGTGTCCTTGGGCAAGACACTTAACCCTGAGTTGCTCCCGGTAGGACTGGAAAGCACCTTGCATGGTAGTCTGCCGCCACCGGTTTATGAATGTGTGTAGCATTCAATATATGTGTAGCACTTTGAGATTTTCAGTAATGAAAAGTGCGTTATAAATTGAATTAATTATTATTATTATTATTATTATTATTATTATTATTATTATTATTATTATGTTGTGCTCATCCAGAAAACATTTCACTTGTGAATACACATTTTTTTCTAAAAATGTTTAAATAAAAGGCAGCTTGGAGATGGGCCTAAAATTAGCCAAGACAGTTTGGTCTAGGCTAGGCTTTTTAAGCAAGGGCTGCACCACCGCATGTTTAAAACTTATTGGGACAACACCTGAGGACAGACTGCTGTTGATAACAGCAAGGATCACCTGTCTGATGCTGGAAAAAACCTCTTTTAAAAGACGAGGGGGACAAGGTCACGAGGGGAACCTGATGGCTTAATATGGCC
The DNA here is from genome assembly GCA_038048925.1 of Garcialebias charrua. Taxonomy (NCBI): domain Eukaryota; kingdom Metazoa; phylum Chordata; class Actinopteri; order Cyprinodontiformes; family Rivulidae; genus Garcialebias; species Garcialebias charrua. Next base: position 16,670 of record JBBPBX010023247.1, on the reverse strand, counting down.
GACCACATCCTCTAAAAGGGTCAGAGTCACTGGTTCAAATCTATCGAACACAGCCAGGCAGGAGATCAAGCAGGAGGGGTCAAAAGCAGGGGCTGAAGGGCCCTTGTGGCAACAACCTTATTTATAAAAAACTGCAAGAAGTCATTACAGAGTTCAGTTGAGGCTTCAGGGCAGACAGGTTGTGGGGCCTTCAGGACAGAGTCAATAGTTTCAAAAAGGACATGCGGGTTGTTGTGATTGGACACAATAATGTCTGACAAGTATTGGTTTTTTTGGCCTCTTTAACAATGAGTTATTCTGATAAAGGCTTAGATTGCTGGAGAACACAATGACCACATTCACTCACTCTGCTGCCATTTTTACTCAATCTACAGGTACTCTCCAAATTAAACATTATTGCTGACATTAATCTGTTTTTCTTTATTTTTCTTCCCATGGATACCACACCTGGAGCAAACATGTGGTTGTCCCTTTTATTACAAGGACAAAAACCCAGATTGAGAGAGGAACAGAACTCTGAACTCCAAATGTGATTAAAGTGATCATTTACAGTAAGAATAAGGCAGGGATCAGGGAACCTGAAAATGGGTTAGTTCCTGGAATGGTGTTTGGAGACATCAACGTTGGTTCCTGGTTCCTTACGGTATAATTGACTGGTTGCAGCTTGGAGGAGAAGGCAGAAGATTTTCAATAGGGAAGGTCCATGTACTGTACTTTTCAGCCTATAAGTCACAGTTTTTGCCTAATTTGCATGTCTTCCAACCTATACGGCGAAGCAACATATTTATGGATTTTCCCCCATATTTTTAGACCAATTTTTGGCTGAGATATGACCGTTTCCATTCATTCTGACAGAAAAAATGGAGCAGTACCACTTTCGGCCACTAGGGTCCACCAAGCGTTCCCAGCTCATGTGTCCGACAGCAGACTCATCTGGTCGGACCTACTCTGTCGCAGCACGGCCTCCTGCTCTCTGGAGCTCTGACACTTCCAGAGAGTCCACCGAGCGTTCCCAGCTCATGTGTCCAACTGCAGCAACCTCTGATCGGACTTGGTCCGTCCAAACCCAGCCTCCTCCTCTCCGGAGCTCACTGTGCATGTTTTGTTGCTCCGACGTAGTGAAACTATTTAAATCCAGCTGATTTGACAATTACGTTCATTTTTAAAGGAACATTTCAGCTCAGACACACTTTTGCTATAATCTCAGCAAACAAATATATTTTTAAGGTGTTTATCTTGTTAAATTTTAAAGACATGCAACGTTTCCACTAGATGCGGGTGCACGCTTGAGACAGTGAAACTCTTTTTAAAATCCAGCTGATTTGAACATTCCCTTCATTTTTAAAGGAAAAGTTCAGCTCAAACACATCTTTGCTATAATTTTCAGCAAACAAATAATTGTTTTTAAGTTTTAATCTGTTAAAGTCCTTCCGTGCACGCTCCTGTGGCCATTTGGCAGCCAATTCATTTTTGGCAAAACACCGGCCCACATTTTTCAGGGGTGACACGTAACATACGCGACGCGTCAGCGGTGATGCATAATAGATGCGACGTGTACGGCGGTGCGACGTGTACGGTGGAAAATACGATAGTATATGCAGCAGTGATCATGGAATGTAGAAGGCGAGTGGCAGGATAGTGCAGGAGCAGCTGAAGCTTTACAGGCGAGTACCAGCATAGGAGGTAGGGATGGGGCAGATCCGATCCAGTATCGGTATCGGTATCCGATACCAGCATAATTTAAGTATCGGATATCGGATCCAACCTGCCGATATTTCCGATCCAGCTTCAAAGAGCACTTGTGTTCCATCATATTCTGTGACTGCCGTCTTAACATTATGTGAGTTAAAACCAATGAAGACACTCACAACAGGAAACTCACAAACTTTAACAGTATAGTCTTTATAGTATAGAAAACATTCCAAAATACACATAACTTTATAGTCTCAGTACAAATATTTCATTATACAGATTCACATACCTGAACAGTATCGGATCGGAAAAGTATCGGTATCGGTCGATACCCAGTTCTTAAGTATCGGTATCGGATCGGAAGTGAGAAATGTGGATCGGTGCATCCCTAATATGAGGTTCAGGTCCTCAGATAAGCGGTCCATGAGTTTATAGCTCAGACAGCAAGTCACTGAAAACATGGAGGAAAACACAAGGGTAAGTACTCTTTGATCATTTGTACAATAAAAGATCTGGGGGCACAAGTACCAGTTGGCAAGTAATGCTCCAGCAGGAAACGGAGCTCATCTGAAGGCCTATACCAGTGGTGTCAAACCCATTTACAAAAGGGGGTCAAAATTAAAACCTTTTTCAAATTAAGGTCCGTTTTCCGAATCCACAGTAACTAAAGTTAGATACCAAGCATATTTCCTTGGTTGGTGGTTCCTCAACAAGAGTTTGATTGGTCTCATTTGTTGTCTCTGCTGCACTTTTGACATCATAATCAAAGATTACTGAAAAAATTAAAGTGATAAAGGTAGTTTACATTTAAATTTAAAATAACATATTGGGACCCAATAAGATGTCAACAAGGGCCACATTTGGCCCCCGGGCCTTGAGTTTTACAGTAGTCCCTGTCCCTCACTACTTCGCAGTTTGTTTTTTGCGGACTCACTCTATTGAGGTTATGACACACAATTGGTTGATTGATGGATGAGCTGCACGATCGGCATGGAATTATTATTTAAAATACATGTTATGTTATTTAGCACCTGCTGCACCAGTGTGGCTGCAGGAGAAGCTTCCTCCTGCAACATGTCAGTTCTTCACTCTGCTGCGGACAAGTGGGTGTGGCCTAGAGCTCTGGCAGAGAGCTGAGATCATGACACGTTGTGCTCTTTTAGAGCGTTTAGAAAATTGTTAGGGACATTGCAAGGTGTGGGAAGGGTATAAAATATCTCTATATACTAATACAAAATCCTCCTCCATCTCATGTGAGATGGTAATGCCAATAATGTTTACTTGGACCATTGCATCCCTACTTCACGGTTTTCCCCTTATCGCAGGGGCGTGGTCCCAACCCCCCGTGGAAAACGAGGGACTACTGTATGTAATCATTGAGCTAATCGGTGGAATGGACTCCAGCTGTTGCTGCTCATGGGTGTAAGTAAGTAAGTAAGTAATGTTTATTTCTAGAGCGCTTATCACAGACATAAAATCACAAAGCGCTGTACAACAAAATCAATGGCAAAAGTATACACAGAATAAAACAAGCATAAAATCTACAAATATCAATCAATGCAAAATACAATAAAATCATGACATAAAAGCCTGAGCAAATAAAAGTGTTTTCAGTTGTTTTTTAAAAACCTCAACAGAGTCAGCAAAACGAAGCTGCAGGGGCAGACTATTCCAAAGCCTGGGGGCCACTGACTGAAAGGCCCTGTCCCCTTTAGTTTTCATCCGCGTACGTGGAACATCCAAGAAGTTCTGGGTCTGTGATCGTAGGTCCAGGGTGCCACCCTGGAACTCAGTAACCTGGAGGGAAAAAACTGAAAACCACTTTTGTGTCATCTCAAAGCCCAGCTGGTTGAATGAGATGGCCACATCTCCTGAGCCCGGCTTTATTTCTGTGTAAGAAAAAAAGAAAAAAAAATCTTTAAAAAAGTGGTAAAATGTGACCGTTTTTCAGGGCAATAAATAAATAAACACAAGATTACCACATACAGAACATTATATGCTGGTCAATATACTATCATACAGCAATCTATAGCAAGGGCCCAGACAACAAAGACCTTGTATAAGATTTCACCTTGTTCTTGGATCTGAGGTGATGGAACAGTGTACACAGCACTGTCCAGTGATAATGCAAATATGTAAGAAGTTTTGTTAAAAATTATCTTAAGCAGATCAGAAGTTATGGGTGGGACAAGAGAACATTTACAGGAGATTAGCATAATATGTTCATCTCTGGCAGGTGAATAAAAATGTGTTTTGTGGTAATGTATTTTATTTTATTTTTTTACATATAGGCTATTACAAGTCTTGTAGCCCTAGATCAAAGTTTAAAAACAGTGATGCAGCTCTGGCTCTCAAACAGAAAAAACACAAATGAGCCTCAGAGAAACTCCAAGAGTCAGAGTAGCATCATGCAGATTTCATTTCTTTTTCCACTGCATCCCCAGCTTTTTTCCAGATTTTCTAACCTGTCGTCTTCCTCTGTCAGCTACAAAGTTCAACCCGCTCTAATGTGGTGTGTTGAAAGGTGAAGCAGGATAAAGTCACAACAGACAAACAACCTGCCGCTGCGGCAAGAAAGTGACACACTTCCCACGAACAAACCCACGGCAGACTTTCTGCTCAGATGATCTTTAAATCATCCTACTCAGTTGCACATTTCTTTGAATCAGAGTATGCTATTTTTAATATGGCACAGTTTTTCTTTTCTTTTCTTAAGCTGTACATTTGCCCTTACTGCACGGTCTTATTCATGCTGTTTTTATATTTTTACCTTTGTGTGAATTTGCTTGCTCCAATTCGTCTGTCCCTTTGCTGCTGGTGCACCTGGATTTTCCCACTGGGGGACAATAAAGGTTATTTATATTATATTCAGTCAAAAGCTCCCCCTCCTCTTTGTCTAAGCACCTCTCATCTTTTGTCTGCTCTGAAGTTCGACATGTAGACTGAGACCCGATCAAAAATCCCAAAACAGATGAGAGATTCAGGGGGAGGAACGCAGGTAGAGGAAGAAAAAAAAAAGTGTTTCAAGCTATTGCTGAAACAATCCAATTACCATGCCTATCAAACTTAGCTTCACAGGTTATAGTTTCTAATTGCCTGACAAAAATTGACACTTCAGTTGCAACAGTGTAATATAATAGGGGGCCAAATTAAATTTGATCGAGGGGCAGAAAACGATGCTATCACTCAGTAGTGCGGAAAAGAGGAGATCAACTAGCATGATATAATGGATCAAAACTGAAAATGATTCATTAATCGTGTTGGGTTTTTCAATAATGGCAATGACACAGTTCAGACGTCTTCTTAAAAACATTATTAATTAAAGGGATGATAGATCTAACAAGGCAAGAAGAGCGGAGAAATCACTCCTATCCCCATCAACTCTTCCTCTCCCTTCTTTTTGGTCTTTGTTCTCTCCTCTGCTCTCTTTGACTCTCACTAACCCATTCACTCTAATCACGGACTGTTTTCACAACCTGAACCTGACAGATCACAGCAGCATGAACAGCTGTTTATCTGGAAACCAAATTGACTTCTAATATCACATTGGTTTTAGTAGACTCTTTCTGCCTGGTTATTCTGCTGAATTTAACATTTGCAGCTCATCAGTCTTTACTTTCAAAGTTCATGGTTTTCTACACCTGATTTGTAACTTTGGAGAAGTCAGTTATTTGTGAGTGTGATGGGCTCAGCCAAACCTCATTGCTTTATTTTGTTTTGTAGTTGAACATGTCATCTTTATTTCTAGAGCACAGTTAAAACAGATAAATTGTTATCAAGGTGCTGGTGAAGATTCTCAGTCCTTGATGTTATCAAGGTGCTTTACAACATGCCCAACATGTCTCGTGGTAACAATTTGCTTTTGCCTGAACCTAGCTGTGGTGTTGGGGAGCACACACATACAGGTGGTCCCCGAGTTACGACGCAGTTCCGTTCCTACGCCCGTTTGTAAGACGGAAATCGTCATAAGTCGGAAAATACGTCCAAAAGACACCTCATACATGCACCTCATACATTACTGTATTTTTACCAAGCACTTCGCCTATCTTAACACATTACCCTACATAATTATCAAAAAACACATACATTCAAAGCCATAATGAAGGGGGGTAAAAAAAGTTATTTCTTACTGGGAGCTGGTGAGCTTCCTGCAGCTTCACAGCGTTTACAGCAACGTCTGTTAGCATGTTAGCTCGTTGCTCAGCTGTCCCTCCGCTCAAAACAATAAGGTCTCCTGTATTTCCATGTGCGATCCAGCAGTCCAGGGTTAGCATATTTAGCATATTAGCCCCTCCTGACCTCCTCCTCTGCTCCGTTCTGCCTGAGGTCTCAAGTTTCCAGCACGTAAAGCTCCCCCTCCCTCCCTCCTGTAAGTTTTGTTTCTTCTGTAAGTTTTGTTTCTCCTGTAAATTTCCACTGAGCGCAAAAGCTCCCCCCTCCCTCCCTCCTGTAAGATTTGTTTCTCCTGTAAGTTTCATTTCGGTACCGTATTTGCTGGTGAAAAAGCGCATAAACCACGTAACTTGAAACAATGCTTTTCAATGGGAGGCGTTCGTAAAGTCAAATCATCGTAGGTCGAGACCGTCGTAACCCGGGGACTACCTGTATTAGTACTGCGTGGTATTAAATCAATGTAACCTCTTGTATTAATAGTTTCTCTTTTGTTTGTAGTTACCTGGTTTGGGGAGATGGCTGCTTCCTGGCTGGGCAAGGGGTGTGGCCAAGGCCTGAGGACTTTGAAGCACAATGCCAGCTCAGCAGGACCAACCATATGCTTATCAGCCAGGGGAGTGTTCATCCATCCATTATTTTTACCAACTTTTTCATGTACCTGGCGCCCATATCCAGCTATCAGTGTGAGAGGTGGTGGACACTCTTGTGTAAAGTTTATTTTCAGTTTGAATTATGGCAATGGAAATTATGGCAAATATGGAATATGAATGAACAGACAATAGTATTATTTTAGAAAGTAAATGACGTAAATATGGAGACTTTGAGAAGGAGTTTAGATTCAATTTGGACTAAGGTCCTTAAAGCCTCAGTATGTAACATTTTTTATAAACATATTTCTTCCCTCTGCCACATCTCCTGACAGACTGATGTTAGCCAGCTAATCTCTGAAAAAAAAAATATATATATATATATTATATATA
>JBBPBX010023246.1:22667-34367 GCA_038048925.1 Garcialebias charrua | reverse complement strand
CTGCCCATTGCACCACCTGGTGGTGGATGGGTTAAATGCAGAGACTAATTTTGCCATTGTATGGAAACATACAGTGATGATAATGTGATAACAATGTTATCACATTGTCATCAATAATGTTATCATAACATTATTATTATTATACAGATTTTTCATAATACTAGACTAAATAACTACTTCCTCCTGTTGGGAGTTGAAGCCTGCAGGACCTGTTGGGCTCTAGAGACTGGTCCTGCTGGCTTCAGCTCCCAACAAGAAGAGCTAGGGTAATTTAGTCTAGTATAAAAAATGTCTGCACAAAATCCTGGCCAAAAGCATGCTATATGCGCTGTCCTTTCTAGATCTAAGCTGACCGTAGTCCTGAACTAATTGCTTCTGTTTGTTTATGTCTTCATGTAGATGCTCCGACCATAACAGAAGGCCAAGACATTGGTGCTACTCTAGGCCAGAAAGGAGTGCTTGAGTGTGAAGCCAACGCCGTACCTGAAGCAGATTTTGAATGGTACAAAGATGACAGAAGGTAAACATTTTAGGTTGATAATTTTTATACAGAAGACATGGGCTGTCAAGTTAGGTGGATGAAAAGAGGTGTTGAGGTCAGACTTTACATGTCTAGTGGAGATGGACATTTAATATCAAGCAATCTTACTGAATGAATGATCAATAAAATTAGTTTTATGGGTGTGTTGATTAGAATAAAAATTTTATGTCTGTCTGTCCAGGTGCTGAAACAATCAAATGTTATTATGATATTTTTGTAATCAAAAAGTTCCTTTATATTATATTTTGTGATCAAAAGAGTATTCATTAAGTGATTGTAAAAGTTAGATCTTGATTTCACTTTTAATTGTTAAGTCAAGTGATTTTAGAAGAAAGGTTTTTATACATCTCTATTAGTATGTTTTTTTTCACGTTTAGGATTAGTAGAACAAAGTGCAAAGTTGAGAAACTGTCACTTGAAGCAAGTTACAGGAAACAGCAGTGTGGTTAAGGCGATGTCCAGATATGAGGATGTTACGCAAAGCACCTGTCATAAGCTTACAACAAGTAGTAGTAAGCAGTTTAGACAGCTGAGCGAATGCATAAAAAAAACACACATTGAAAAAAGGAGACAAACTTGAACTGTTGAAAAGTCTTCAAAATGGTTAACTGGTCTTCAAAATGGATGTTAGATCAGAAACAAGCCAATCAGAGACAAGAGATGAGTTTAAAAAGACAAAGATAGCAGACAGAAGTAGGTCAGTCATTTGGGGCAGAGATGGAACACGGTTGTCAAGCCCTGAAGACTTGGATCAGATCTGAAGATTGAAGGGAGAAGATTTTGACTGCAGGTGAAAAAAAAACAACTAAAAATGGAAACTTAAAGCAATGAAGAACCACTCAGTAGCACATGATCAACCTTAAAGACAACTGACCCCAGATAACCCTGAACAAGTCTCTGATTGGAATTAATTACATTTGATGATCGTTTTCAACAAAGGCTGTAAGAATGACTCTCCTTTTTCCTGGAAAACCAATCCAATCATGGGATATGTGGTAGGAACCGGCCTTTTTGAACCATTTTACCCAATTTAAAAATTACAGGTTGCATTTTGTGGTTTTTCTTAGGGACAGCACAGTTAGGGCATAGGCCGTTTACAGATTGGTGTAGCCACACCTAGAGGAATTTGGAGTTTCACCCATTTTTATTTTATTCATTATACTGCATTTTTTTAAACACATTTTCTTGCACTGCTGCTGGATTTTTGAAAGCTACGAATGTAACCTTATGCAAATTTATGATTAAAAACATAAAGCATGAAAATCTTAGAGTGTTGGACTCATTTTCCTGATGGCATCTGAATGATACACGCTCTTTGTTGAATTTATCCAGGAAATGTGCTTGGTTCTGAGATTTTTGGAGGTTTTGAATGGTTACTTAGTTCGATTTTTTAACAGCATCCCCAAATGGCCAACTTGTCCTGGCCTAGGAAAATTACCAGGTATTGTATCAATTGCAAAACGTTGAATAGAGGAAGAGCAGCCATAATGCAGGATACCTTATGGTAAACTTTGGGGCTACTGCTACTTGACTGTAAGAGCTATGAGGTGAAATAGGGGTGCGTCCTGTAGATTAAGATTGTTGGTGCCTGGTCGAATCTTTCTCGAGCACAGCCTAAGAGGGCCTGACCGTAGTATTGTTTGGGTAATACTCAGAAGTCTAGGTGGGCCCAATTACCGGTTAGACGAGAGCTGGAGGGGTGTTAAACCCTGAAACGAAAACAGGGCAAAAGTAAAACAATCTTTTTCAAGTCATTAAATTCCCTAAGGCATTCATGATGCTGCTGTTCTCTTAGTACTCACCAAATAGGTTTCCCCTACTATTTTCTACATCTGTGATATTCTACACCTTCACTATACTCTCCATTAGCAGAAGGTTCCTACAGTTTTCCAGTTACAGTATATACTGCAACTATCACACCATGCTGAAACAACTCTGTCAGGCTGTGATAGAGTGCATCTAATATAAGGAATGCATTGAACAGAGTCAGTCTACACAAAGCTGATGGACCCAGCAATCTTCTGGGTTGCTTATAAAAGGCAGTGCTGCTGAGTTAGCTAATGTGTTTGCAGATATCTACAAAATGTTTTCCTAACATACTGTTGCACTAACACAGTTTCAATCTGCCTTCATCATTTTTCTTCTTCTTCTTTCGGCTTTTCCCTCTTCAGGGGTAACCACAGCGAGTAATCTTCTTCCATCTCACTCTGTCCTCTGCATCCTCTGTCCTCACTCCAACTACCTCCATGTCCTCTCTAACTGCATCCACATATCTCCTCTTTGGTCTCCCTCTTTGCCTTTTTCCTGGCAGCTGTATTTCTAACATCCTTCTACCAATATACCCATTGTCCCTCCTCTGGACATGTCCAAACCATCTCAGTGTGTCCTCTCTAACTTTATCTCCCAGTTGTTCAACATGTGCTGTACCTCTGATGATCTCATTCCTGATCTTATCCATCCTTGTCACTCCTAAGGAGAACCTCAGCATCTTCATTTCTGCCACTTCCAGTTCTTTCTCCTGTCTTTTTGTCAATGACACCGTCTCCAGACCATACAATATAGCTGGTCTCACCACTGTCTTGTAAACTTTTCCTTTGACCTTTGCTGACACTTTTATATCACAAATCACTCCTGAAACTTTTCTCCATCCACTCCATCCTGCCTGGACTCTCTTTTTCACTTCTTTCACACTCCCAATTTTCCTGGACAGTGGACCCCAAGTACGTCAAGTCCTGCACATTTGTGACCTCTGCTCCTTGTAGCCTCACTGTTCCACCTGCCTACCTCTCACTTACACACATGTACTCTGTCTCACTATGGATGACTTTCAAGTGCATACCTCCGCCTCTCCAAGTTCTCTTCCACTTGTTCCCGGTTCTCACCACAGATCACAATGTCATCTGCAAACATCATAGTCAATGGGGATTCCTGCCTGACCTCATCTGTTAGTCGGTCCATCACCAGAGCAAACAAGAAGAGGCTCAGATGCTTTGTGCACTCCCACCTCCACATTGAAACTATCTGTCACTCCTAAAGCACATCTCACCACTGTCCTGCTGCTCTCATACACGTCCTGCCGTCCTCATACTTGTTCAGCTGTCCTCATACATGTCCTTTACCAGTCTAACATACTTCTTTGCCACACCAGATTTCCTCATGCAATACCACAAATCTGCCCTCGGCACCCTGTCATATACTTTTTCTAAATCCAAAAAGACACTATGGAGTTCTTTCTGACCCTCTCTGTACTTCTCCATTAGCATCCTCAAGGCAAAGATGATTTCTGTGGTGCTTTTTCTTGACATGAAACCATACTGCTGCTCACAGTCTAGCTTCCACAGCTCTCTCTCAGATCTTCACTGTGTGACTCATCAACTTAATTCCACTGTTGTTGCTACAACTCTGTACATCAGCCCCCCAACCCTATCAACATCAAGGATACTAAAGTGGACACTGTGGACTGGTACATGTAACTGGGGGTCCACCTGGACAATTAACTGGACTGGACATGTAACACCAACGCCCTCTACAAGAAAGGGCAGAGTCACCTTTTTCTTCTTAGAAGACTCAGGCCCTTTAACATCTGTAGGACCATGCTGCGGATGTTTTACCACTTGGTAGTCTCCAGTATCTTCTATGCTGTGGTGTGCTGGTGCAGCAGGGTGAAGAAAGCTGATGTCAGCAGACTCGATAAACTCATGAAGAGAGCTGGTTCAGTTCTGGGAGTGGAGCTGCAGTCTCTGACAGAGGTGTCTGAGCAGATGATGCTGAGGAACTGCTCCAGATCCTGAACAACACGTCACACCCCCTGCAGGACACCCTGGACTCTTATTGCAGCACCTTCAGTTGTAGACTGAAAACACCGAGGTGCTCCACAGAACAACAAATGAAGTCCTTTCTCTCTGTGGCTGTCAAACTTTTCAACTCCTCCCCCTTTCTGCACATAATTAAAATTATAAATAAATAAATAAATAAATAAAATTAATTCTTCACCACACTTGTTTTCACATTAAAACATTTCACACATGTCTGTACCTAACCTGTTTAAATCTTAATTGCTGGTATTTTATATTGTTTGTTATTTTTTTAATATCGTGTGATTTCTTGTGTATACCCTAATGCATGCTCAATAATCCAGGTAGAAAAATCTAAAAAAGTTAAGTCTGGTCCTCTGGACATTCAAAAAACAAAACAAAACTGGACTGGACATCTAACACCAACTCTACAAGAAAGGGCAGAGTCACCTTTTTCTTCTTAGGAGACTCAGGCCCTTTTTTTTTAATGTCCAAAGGACCAGACTTAGCTTTAGATTCCTTGTGTATGTTCCTCTGTAACTAAAACTCTGGCACTGAGACGTTTATTTTCTAAACACAACGTCCCAGTGGCTTTTAAACCCCAAAATGCATTATGGCAAAGACTGGTTCATCCCAAAGATTCAGTCCCCCGGCACAAACAGAGTAATATTGTGTATGTTGTTCAGTGTCTCGAGGGCTGTGATCAGTCTTACATCGGGGAAACTAAACAGCCACTGGCCAAAAGGATGGCCCATCACAGAAGATCAACATCATCAGGTCAGGACTCTGCAGTCTACACTCATCTCCAGGTCAGAGGTCACTCTTTCAGGGATGAAGATGTTCACATCCTTGATAGAGAGGAACGATGGTTTGAGAGAGGAGTAAAGGAGGCCATCTTTGTGAAAAGAAACCGTCCATCATTAAACAGAGGTGGAGGCCTCCGGGTTCAACTGTCTCCCTCTTACAATGCTGTTATTGCTAGTATCACTCAGCCCTCTGTGAATAGCAAACAACCATCAGGGTGCTAAACGATCAATCGTTAAGCTGATGGTCCTCCTTGATCATGTGAGCAACTGGTTTCAGCTGTCAGCAGCCAACTGGTTGATCCACTGTGAGAGGGTGCTATTTATAAGACTGAGCTGAATACAGCACCTCAGACGGAAGAAGTCTTTTGGACGAAAGACGGAATGTTTCTACTTTTTATTTTCTTTCTTTTTTGAATGTCCAGAGGACCAGACTTAACTATTTTAGATTTTTCTACCTGGATTATTTTGCATGCATCAGGGTACTCTGGCGCAACAATTTCCTGTTGGATCAATGCAGTCCTATCTTATCTTAACTTACTGCATACTCCTGCATCCTCCACTCTTATAGGTCACTATGTTTCTCCCACTTTTGGAAATAGGTAGACTAGTACCATTTCCATTCTCTTGGCAAAATCCACCACCAGTCCTTCCTGAATTCTTTCTTTGACACCAAACTACCTATCACTTCCTCATCCCCTGTTTCCTTCTCCAACATGTCCATTCAGGTCTGCTCCAATCACCACTCTTTCCTCCCTGGGAATACTCTCTATCACTTTATCCAGTTCTTTCTAAAGTTTACATTTCTCCTCTACATCACATCCAACCTGTGGAGCATAACCACTGACTATGTTTAGCATCAGACCTTCTACTTCTACCTTCAGGCACATCACCCTATCTGACACTCTCTTCACCTCTACTACATTCTTTGCCAACTCCTCCTTCAGGACCACCCCTACTCCATTTCTCTTTCTATCCACACCATGGTAAAACAGTTTGAACCCTGCTCCAATGCTGCGGGACTTGCTGCTCTACCACTTGGTCTCTTGGACACATACAACATATCTTTCTTCTCTGCATCATGTCAGCCAGCTGCATTTGAGGCCATAATTAAGACCATTGTAGTTTCACTGCTAAAATATGGGGTTGATTAAAATTGAAAGCAGATGAAAAATCAATCAAATGAAATCTTAAATCATTGTGGAGCCATCATTTATCAACACATTTGCATTGAAAAAGTGTAGATAAAGTTTTACTAAAAGCCAAAACAATTTCTGCTCTTCTTCTTATTTTTCTTCTTTGGGCTTGTCCCTCTTCAGGGGTCGCCATAGCAAGTCATCCTCCTTCATCACACTCTGTCCTCTGCATCCTCTGTCCTCATTCCAACTTCCTCCATGTCCTCTCGAACTGCATCCATCCACAATAATTCCTGCTCAAAGAATGAGATTTGCCTTATACAAAAATGAATTACTTCTTGATTGATTTATTATAACTTAGATTGTTCATTATTGTTCAGGTAATTATACTATTTCAAACAAGTTATTCTTGAAATTCAACAATGTTCAATCAGGCCATCTGGATGGTTTCTTTTGTACGCTGTGACGTTTTGTCCTTCATCTGAGGAGTTGATGGGGGAGAGGGTGGACCCTGGAGGCCATCTTATCACCAGCAAACTGTTTTTTCCACTCTGGGAGTGAGCTGTTCATGGTCCTCAGCTTGTATGGTGGCTCCTCAGACTGAAGAAGTCCTTCGGATGATGGACGAAACGTCTCTGCAACAAAAGAAACTGGCCAGATGAACTGACTGAGCACTGTTGGATTTATACTGTACCTGGATTAATGAGCATGAACTTTGGCATTCTTCAAAATTTATATCCTTTAAAATTTGTGTTGTCCAATTTTCTTGTTGTTGATTATTTTAAGTAATTATTTTGTAATAAAATTTAAAAAGGCAAATTTAGTTTCCTCCTCATTCAGTATAAATATGACAAAAATTCCCTGTAACAACAGATCTAGCTTCCGTTGTTGGGTCTGATGATTCAAGGTTAAATTTAGTGGTTGTCTATCCATAAAGTACAGCAGACAGTGAACTGACTTGGTGCACCCAGTTCATATTCAGTATGAATATAGGTCTAGTAGAGTGGCGAAAACACTCTTATCACTTGTTTATTAAGCATGAATCAGGATGTTTTGACCCACTTTGGCCAAGAAAGTCTCAAACGAGTCAGAAGGGGAGAGGGCAGACTCCAGAAACATTTTATCACCATCAAACTTGTTAACCCAGTATGTGAAGGTGCTATTTATAGGGCTGAGTTTGTTGTGGCTCCTCAGACTAATGGAGTCTTTTGGATGAAAGACAAAATGTTTCAACAAAAAGAAACCATCTAGAGGACCTGCCTTAATTTTGTTGGATTTTTCTACCTGGATTATTGACCATGAATCAGGAAAAAAATCAAAGTTACAAGTCCATCACCAGAGATCTTGATGTTCCCGTATCCACCATATGCTCAACATAATCAAGAAGTTAACAACCCATGGCAGTGCAGCTAATCTCCTTGGATGTGGACACAAGAGAAAAATTGATGAAATGTTGCAATGCAAGATAGTCTGGATGGTGGATAAGCTCATCCTCACTCCCTACTCGTCATATATTGATGATAAGGGTCAGTGTCCCTCCGCGTCGCATACTTGATGCGTCGGGTCGCCCCTTCTCATCATTATTTGGTGTGCAGGGTAATGTTAAGTTGTGATCTTCTCTTCCGGTTTGGATAGTGAAGCACTTTCATATTTACTTATTTTTTTATGAACAGGAATGATTTTTCTGGCAAAATTTAAACCTTAAGCCTAACCTGATAACAAACCCTAAACTTAATCATTCACCTGACCTTTTATTTGACCCCCGAACCCCAAACAAACCAATGAGAGCACCCTGCACACCAAAAATGACGAGAAGGGGCGACCCGATGCATCAAGTATGTGAAGCGGAGGGACCCTGACCCTTATCATCAATATATGACGAGTAGGGAGTGAGAACATATTGGATAAGCAGTCCCAATCAAGATGCAAAGAAATTCAAGTGGTCCTGCAGGCTTAGGGAGCATCTGTGTCAGCAAAAACTGTCCATCGACATTAGAATGAAATGAAACATTATGAAGGAGATACAGGAGGATGCCACTGCTGACACAGAGACATAAAAAGACTGTTGTTTGCCAAAATGTATGAGTAAAGACCGCCCCATACTCAGATGTACTTCACTCTATGGAGGTCCACACGTACTCGAGGCAGACTCAGCATGGACTCGAAGCAGACGTCTGCAAGCCATGTTCACACAAAGATAATTTTTTATAACCCCGTACGTGTACTCGGCGTCGCACAATAAACGGAGTGTTTTATATGCAAAACGTATGTATTAAATTATCTTTCTTCATCCGTGGTCTGGATTAATGGCCTTTTGTTTTGTTTTGTTTTTTGCCAAGAGGCAAGCGATCTCTTCCTCCTCGTCCGTTGATGCCATGACATTGTGAGAAAAGAAGGAATTTGTCACGAGATAATTAAAATCAGGCCCGGCGTCGCTAATCGGGAGGGTTTAGAGATTTCCTGGTGAGCCAGTCTGATGTGTGGGCTGCAGGGCCAACGCTCCCTGTTTTTTTTTTTGTTTTTTTTGCGAACTGTCAATCAATCCAGTATGCCTGACAGCAAATGACCAATTGACGACCTCAATTTGTCCCAAGATAAACACCCCTTGCCTGCAGAGCTGGGCTGTAGCCCATCAGGGTGTACACTCGAGTATGAAAGGAGCCTTAAGCCAAAATCTTTCTGGACCAACATCTGTGGCCAGATGAGACCAAGAGCATTTTGGTTAAGAACATCATTCAACTGTTAAACAAAAACAAAATGAGGCCTACAAAGAAACAAACACAATACCCACAGTCAAATATGGTGGAGGTTCCAGGTTATTTTGGGGTTGTTTTGCTGACTTTGGCACTCAATACCATGACTGTGCAAGGTGTTATGAAATATGAACATAGCCTAATGGTGTAGTCACACCAAACAGCGTTTTGGCAGCAGGAGCGTCCAGTTTACATGTAAAGTCAATGGTGGACGCGCTTCCAGGCACCTCCTGGCGTCTGGCGTCAGGTCGCGTGCGTGTTGAGCGTGCTGAGAAGCGTTTTTCCGTGCACGTGAACCGGCTTCCGCCTCCAAACCGAGCATTCAACATGCTGAAGATTTCGCGGTTCAAACTTTCAGACGCCGCTCAACTCTACCCGATTGGTTGGTGTGTCAACCAATCAGGGAGAGTCGGGGGAGAAGAGCGGGGGTCAGGGGGAGAGTCCCTATGTGACGCGGAAACGAGGGTGCGCGCGCACTATGTGACGTATTGTTTGTCGAAAAAAAAAGAAAAGACCCGCGAGGTCGTGGACTATGGAAGAGAAACTCATTGTAGCTGTGTGTTCGCGACAATTCCTTCACGACCAGTCAAGTCTGCTCGACAGAGACGGAAATAAACAGCTCCTCGCCTGGCGGAGTGAGCAGGACTCTGTATACCGGTAAGCTCCTCCCACACACCCAGCAGCTTCTGGCTTCTGGCGTTCAGGTTTGAACACGCTGCATTCACAAGTGCGTCCACTTGCATGCGTGAGGAGCTTTTTGGAGGTTCAAAACGCTGCTTGGTGTGATTGTACCATAAGGATACTGGGTCGCAATGTAGGGCCAAATGTCAGAAAGCTGGGTTTGTGTCCTAAGTCATGGGTCTTCCAGCAGGACAATGACTCCAAACATACTTCAAAAAGCAACCAGCAATGGATGGAAACAAAGCACCGGAGAGTTCTGAAGTGGCCAGCAATGAGTCCGGATCTAAATCCCATTGAACACATGTGAAGCAATCTGTTGGGAGAAGGTACCTTTCAAATATGAGAGACCTGGAACAGTTTGCAAAGAAGAGTGGTCCAAAAATCCAGTTGAGAGGTGTAGGAAGCTTGTTGATGTAGGTTTATAAGAAGCGATTGATTTCACTTTTTTTTTTTTAAAGAGTATGCAACCAAATATTAAGCATTAATAACAATAATTTTGTCGAGCCCAGTTTGGGAGTTTTGCATGAAATTATTTAAATAAAAAAAATTCTTCGGTAACACTTTATAATAACTACACACTATTAAGCCTTATTTAAGCATTAACAAACATTTAATTAACAATGAAAACATCATTAATTAAGGATGATTCACACTTAATACACTATTAATTAACACACTTGTTAACGCTTTATACATAAAGAATAATGAGTTCCAAAACCTACGTACTCAATGTTTATTCATGCTTAATAACTCATGAATTAACTATGCTATCTATATTTGTAAATGCACAAATTAATGTGCTTTCACCACATGTATTAAATGCGTACTAATTGTTAAATAATGTTTGAATTCACTATCTATTAATCTTGCAATGCATCATTAATTAAGGCAGTTGCTAGTAGTTACTTAAGTGTATTTGTGAACCATTCTAAAGTGAAGACTATTCATGCTTTATTAAGGCTTTGTTAATGTTTCATAAATCCTAAATAGCCACAAGTTATTTTTCCCTTGTGGAAATCAGACAAAATGAATTCACTATCTATTAATCCTGCAATGCATCATTAACTAAGGCAGTTGCTAGTAGTTACTTAAGTGTATTTGTGAACCATTCTAAAGTGAAGACTATTCATGCTTTATTAAGGCTTTGTTAATGTTTCATAAATCCTAAATAGCCACAAGTTATTTTTCCCTTGTGGAAATCAGACAAAATGATTTCACTATCTATTAATCCTGCAATGCATCATTAATTAAGGCAGTTGCTAGTAGTTACTTAAGTGTATTTGTGAACCATTCTAAAGTGAAGACTATTCATGCTTTATTAAGGCTTTGTTAATGTTTCATAAATCCTAAATAGCCACAAGTTATTTTTCCCTTGTGGAAATCAGACAAAAATCAAAGCAGGAGACGTGGAATACCAAAAACAGGTTTGTATTGACATTTTGTAAAAGTCAATAAAACATACATCTGTCAGTTCCAGTAATGCATATGAAAATCTGTATAAAATGTTTACCCAACAATCATGAAACACTCAACCAGGTCACTAAAATGGCAAAAACTGTGTCAAAGAAAAGTAGTGCAAAACATTTTTGGCACAAATCAAATGACATCCTTCAAATAACATAATTCGCCGCCCGTCGGGTCCGTGTCTACGGTTGGGCCTCGTTAGCATTTTAGCCCCCGTTAGCTCGGTGTCGTCCCTCCAAAAAGGCTGCCCAGCTGTTTATCCGCGTTTTAACATGTTACATCGGTGTCCATCAAACATCTGAGGCTGCCAGGCACACATGGATGCGAGCTCCCGGCCCCAGCAGGCGTCTCGGACCGCCACCAGTCGGGTCCGTTAGCATTAGCATGTTAGCTCGTGGTCCCTCCACTAAATCTTGCTGTCTGCTGCTTCACGCGTTCCACAGCGTCTTTGTCCTTGGTCTATCTGTCCCTACGCAAAACCGCCGTTCAGCTGCAGCGCATGTGTCCGCGCGGAGCAACCTCTGAACC
>JBBPBX010023246.1:10750-21254 GCA_038048925.1 Garcialebias charrua | reverse complement strand
AACTGCGGTTTTGCGTAGGGACAGATAGACCAAGGACAAAGACGCTGTGGAACGCGTGAAGCAGCAGACAGCAAGATTTAGTGGAGGGACCACGAGCTAACATGCTAATGCTAACGGACCCGACTGGTGGCGGTCCGAGACGCCTGCTGGGGCCGGGAGCTCGCATCCATGTGTGCCTGGCAGCCTCAGATGTTTGATGGACACCGATGTAACATGTTAAAACGCGGATAAACAGCTGGGCAGCCTTTTTGGAGGGACGACACCGAGCTAACGGGGGGCTAAATGCTAACGAGGCCCAACCGTAGACACGGACCCGACGGGCGGCGAATTATGTTATTTGAAGGATGTCATTTGATTTGTGCCAAAAATGTTTTGCACTACTTTTCTTTGACACAGTTTTTGCCATTTTAGTGACCTGGTTGAGTGTTT
This sequence comes from Garcialebias charrua, assembly GCA_038048925.1. Classification (NCBI taxonomy): domain Eukaryota; kingdom Metazoa; phylum Chordata; class Actinopteri; order Cyprinodontiformes; family Rivulidae; genus Garcialebias; species Garcialebias charrua. The sequence continues at coordinate 20,825 of JBBPBX010023246.1, read as the reverse complement.
CATGATTGTTGGGTAAACATTTTATACAGATTTTCATATGCATTACTGGAACTGACAGATGTATGTTTTATTGACTTTTACAAAATGTCAATACAAACCTGTTTTTGGTATTCCACGTCTCCTGCTTTGATTTTTGTCTGATTTCCACAAGGGAAAAATAACTTGTGGCTATTTAGGATTTATGAAACATTAACAAAACCTTAATAAAGCATGAATAGTCTTCACTTTAGAATGGTTCACAAATACACTTAAGTAACTACTAGCAACTGCCTTAATTAATGATGCATTGCAGGATTAATAGATAGTGAAATCATTTTGTCTGATTTCCACAAGGGAAAAATAACTTGTGGCTATTTAGGATTTATGAAACATTAACAAAGCCTTAATAAAGCATGAATAGTCTTCACTTTAGAATGGTTCACAAATACACTTAAGTAACTACTAGCAACTGCCTTAGTTAATGATGCATTGCAGGATTAATAGATAGTGAATTCATTTTGTCTGATTTCCACAAGGGAAAAATAACTTGTGGCTATTTAGGATTTATGAAACATTAACAAAGCCTTAATAAAGCATGAATAGTCTTCACTTTAGAATGGTTCACAAATACACTTAAGTAACTACTAGCAACTGCCTTAATTAATGATGCATTGCAGGATTAATAGATAGTGAATTCAAACATTATTTAACAATTAGTACGCATTTAATACATGTGGTGAAAGCACATTAATTTGTGCATTTACAAATATAGATAGCATAGTTAATTCATGAGTTATTAAGCATGAATAAACATTGAGTACGTAGGTTTTGGAACTCATTATTCTTTATGTATAAAGCGTTAACAAGTGTGTTAATTAATAGTGTATTAAGTGTGAATCATCCTTAATTAATGATGTTTTCATTGTTAATTAAATGTTTGTTAATGCTTAAATAAGGCTTAATAGTGTGTAGTTATTATAAAGTGTTACCAATTCTTCTGTTTCTGTGTTCCTCACACACAAAGGAAACAAATGTGTGTATAACAAAACGTGCAATTGCAAATATTTTCTGGGAGAAATACTTGATTTTCTGGAAACATTTCAGAAATTACATCAACTTTCGGCCATGACTGTAATAGTAAAGACACATAAATGTTTTTTTTTTCTATTTTTTTATATGCAGGTATAAAATATAATTTGAACAATTTTAAATTAATTGCTTCATGAAAGCAGCATGGTGGCACAGTTGGTAGAGCTGCCAGCTAGCTAGCTCCTCAGCTAGCAGGTCGCCCCAGTTCAGATCCCGGCTGGGGGCCTTTTTGGATGGAGTTTGCATGTTTTTGGTTTCCTCCCACAGACCAAAAACATGCATGTTAGACTGATTGGTAACTCTAAATTGTCTCTAGGTGTGAGTGAGAGAGTGAATGGTTGTTTGTCTCGTTTGTCTCGTTTGTCTCTCTGTGTCCCTGTGATGGACTGGAGACCTGTCCAGGTGTCACTGTGATGGACTGTAGACCTGTCCAGGTGTCCATGTGATGGACTGGAGACCTGTCCAGGTGTCACTGTGATGGACTGTAGACCTGTCCAGGTGTCCATGTGATGGACTGGAGACCTGTCCAGGTGTCACTGTGGTGGACTGGAGACCTGTCCAGGTGTCCATGTGATGGACTGGAGACCTGTCCAGGTGTCACTGTGGTGGACTGGAGACCTGTCCATGTGTCCCTGAGATAGACTGGAGATGTGTCCAGGGTGTACCCCATCTCTCACACAGTGATAGCTGGAAATGGGCACCAGTGACACCCGTGACCCAAAAAGGAAGAAGTGGGTAAAGATGATGGATGGATGCTTCATGAGATATGAGGTTATTCAGAAAGCTGCAGAGTTCAAGCCTCAATGACACAAGTCCTTCATTTCAGCCTTACACTGAAGGAGAAAACACCTGAACAGCATGAAAGCAGGAACCAGTATTCTGTGTTGAGTCTTCCTTCCATGGCCTGCAGGTCTGACCATTATGGAAACACGTGCTCCTTACAAATGGAAGACTGTTGAGAGTGTATTTACTGGCAAATGGGTAACTGGCTGGTCATTGCAGATGTTTGGTCACAGCATTAAAATAACTTTCTTGGAGAGCTGCCCACAGTCTGATATGATTTGTAGGGATGGGGCCGATCCGGTATCGGTATCGGCCTCCAATACAGCATAATTTACGTATCAGATTTTCAGATCCAACCTGCCGATATTTCCGATCCATGATGCACGTTGGCTTCAAGCTATGGAATGGATTTCCTGAACTGAGTCGTGTCTTATGAACCCAGAGTAACAAGACCCACCTCACATTCAGGAAATATATTTCATAGTTTGCAGCCAACTACAACGTGCAGTAGCACTGTAGCTAACAGCTAGCCAACTTTTCATCATAACATGTCCGCTGTATGGAAGTATTTTACACTAAACACCACAAGACATCAACGTGCAATGTCTGCAGAGCCATAGCACCACATTAAACCGCGGTCAAGTTAGTTTTCCATTGGACATTCAAGCTCTGGGGCTTCTGCGGGATGCCACTCTCGCTGAACCAAAACACAGGCATCCCGACCCGGCTAGCCACGTCCAGTATGACCCGGCCAGCCACGTCCCCGTTTCGGTGGAGGGACAGGCTGAGAACGGTTGACTGAAATCAGCGCGCCTGCCCCGGATTGAACAAGAAAAACACATCGCTGAAGCCACGGAGCTCGAATGTTTACAGAGAAGTTGCTAAACTTCATCATAATTAATGACCAACCGCTGTCAGCTGTAGAAAACAAAGGATTTCACAGCTTGATACTTGCAGCCAAGATATAGTTTACCATCTAGGAGATATTTATCAGTACAAGAGTAGACGATCATAAAAAAGCACATTAATTAAAAATTACAAGAAAACTGTGTAAAAAAACAAAAACATAAACAGCTACATTATAAAGCAATGTAAAATACTAAAGAGGAACATGTCTGAGTTGGTTTATACCATGAACTTAGCAGATGTAAAGCCATTTAGTATTTTATAAAATTTGTTTATTCATTCATTTAAAAGAGAACATAAAACAAATTCATCAAAAAGAAATCATTGAATGAAAAGAGTGCAGTGAAAAAAGTGCAGAAAGAAGAAAAAATTATTATACAACCCCTTTATTTAAAAGAATATATAAAATAACTTTAAACAAACAATCACTTAAATTAATCACTAATATCCACTTTAAAGCTAGGAATAAAAAAACACGTTTTGTGTCAGCAGAATTCAATCGTAACTTTGAAACTTATCCAACATTAATAAAACTTACCTCAAGTTACCTTTTTGGACATGCATGCATATATGTGTACACATTGTACTTGAGAGGAGATTAATACAGCCTCATATAAAATCAATTATTATGATATCGGAACTGGATCGGTATCGGCCGATATCCACCGGATCTGAAGTAAGAAAATGTGGACCGGTGCATCCCTAATGATTAGGCCATATTTACAAAGGCATGAAGCCAGTGAGGCCAGTCCTGCTTCAGATTCTTTACCAGCCAAGCCCTGGTGCACGAAAGACTGACATCTTGCCAACAGGCTCCTCCCCATAAAACATTCTGGACACCATACCATAAAAAGAAATTAAGAAACTGTTTGCTATCATTCTTGAGCTTCACCAAGACACTGTAAAACAGGTGGATTTTTCATGCCATAGATCTTCATTAGGTCTTTACTTTATGTTAAGGGAGCCTTTTATGTTAAACCTGAATGAAAACATACAAGTTGTTGGCAGTTTACATGTTTTTTTCTCTTCTTATTTAGAATCTTCAATGGCCTTTATGGCATGGAACTGGTCAGCACAGGATCTCTGTCAATGCTGACCTTCTTTAATGTGTCTGATGGGGATTTTGGAAACTACACTTGTCTTGCCATCAACAAACTAGGGAGCTCCAACACAAGTTTCCTCCTGTATTGTGAGTATGTATTTTTTTTCTTTTTCGTGGAAACGGAGCACTGCTGACAAAAGCCTTCTCTGATGTTACTAACTGTTTCTGAAAAAGTTGGGACATTGTTTAAAATGTAAGTAAAACAATGCAACCATTTAAAAATTTTATAAAACCACATTTTACTCACAATGAAACATACTAAGCTTTTCAATGCACTTTTTTTAGTTGTGCAATTTCTCATAGCAACACAGCTTGAAGTATTTGAAATGGGCCCATGACTGTTTAATATTTTTTTATTTGCATCATAATTTGCATCTGCAGTGTTCCGTCAGTGAGGACTGAACTTGGAAAAAGGGCCTTCTCCTATTATGCTCCTGCTTCTGGAATATCTTACAAAAAGACTTAAAGCTCTCGGCCTTGACCTCTAAATGGTTTTAAGAATCTGTTGGAATCCTGGCAAAAACCAATGCAGATATGTTCTTGTTTTTGATTTTATACATCTATCTTATAATGTTTTGCTAGTTTTTGATATTTTGTTTAAAAAAAAAAGAAAAGAAAATTCTGTATTTCTCTCTTATGTTTTTCTATTGTTTATTGTTTAAGGAAATTCTACCATTGCTGTTCATCATTTTTTGTTTGTAGCAGGTCGCTCTTGTAAATGAGTCCACGAGGCTCAATGAGATTTACCTGACTAAATAAAGGTTGAATGAATGAATTAAATTTATTTTCATTATCAACTTTATTTAACCAGAATTGGTGAGATGTGTGGCAGGCAGGCCATAACAGAGCTCAGACTCTTCTGCTAAAGAACATGCTGTTTTAAATTTTTTTCACTCATTCAACCTTTATTTATACAGGTTAGTCTCATTAAGCCACGAGGACTCATTTACAAGAGAGACCTGTTTTAAACAAAGGACACAGATGAGGTACATACAACAGTAGGCAATCATAAAAAAGCATGCATGTAATGGATGCAGTTTATTTTGATCCTGCTGAAGTTTGCAATACCTTCCCTGATAAATATTGTGAGGGTCAGATCATAGAAGGCTTTAAACCGTGTACATGTTTCTGCATTGCTGGTGTCTTTCCAAATGCACTGTGCCATACTTGTGACACTAATGCACCACCAGAGAGCTAGGCTTTCGAGTCGTTAGTTCTACAATTGTGCCGCTATAACTGTAAGTTATACTGTAACTGCTTTTACTAAGTTGACGGACCAAGGTTGACAAACTATGGTCTTCTTTCAGCTTTTCCCTCTTCTGGGGTCTCCATAGCGAGTCATCCTCCTCCATCTCACACTGTCCTCTGCATCCTCTGTCCTCACTCCAACTACCTTTATGTCCTCTCTAACTGTATCCATATATCTTCTCTTTGTCTTTTTCCTGCAGCTGCATTTCTATCATCCTTCTACCAATATACCCACTTTCCCTCCTCTGGTCATGTCCAAACCACTGTCCCTCCTCTGGACATGTCCAAACCATCTCAGTCTGGCCTCTCTAACTTTGCCTCCCAGTTGTTCAACCTGTGCTGTTCCTCTGATGATCTCGTTCCTATTTGTATCCATTTTTGTCACTCCTGGGGAGAACCTCAACATCTTCATTTCTGTCTAAAAAAGCTAAGTCTGGTCCTCTGGACATTCAAAAAAACAAAACAAAGCAAAAAAATTGTAGAAACGTTTCGTCTTTCGTCCGAAAGACTTCCTCAGTCTGAGATGCTGTACCAGCAAACTGGTTGATCTACTGTGAGAGGGTGCTATTTATAAGACTGAGCTGAATACAGCATCTCAGACTGAGGAAGTCTTTCGGACAAAAGACGAAACGTTTCTACAATTTTTTTGCTTTGTTTTGTTTTTTGAATGTCCAGAGGACCAGACTTAGCTTTTTTAGATTTTTCTACCTTGATTATTGAGCATGCATCAGGGTATCTTCATTTCTGCTACTTCCAGTTCTGTCTCCTGTCTTTTTGTCCATGTCTCTGTCTCCAGACCATACAACATAGCTGGTCTCTCCACTGCCTTGATGAAATGTTGATGAACTGTTCATGAACTGTGGTACCCATTTTAAATTAGGCTGACAATTGAAACCAGTCTGTTGTAGAAGTCCAGGCAATGATTAACTTGTGAACATTTATTTCCAGTTTCTTCAGGGATCTAGGACATATTTGGCTGGCAGACAGTGTTGATGACAAAAGGGAATGCCAATGTTTAAAGCAAAAGTGAGGCACAGTGTGTTGCCTTCGTATTATGTGTTGGGAATAATGCTCAGCTACCACCAAACCAAATTGGAGTTACAGATGTTTTGTTTTTCCTAAAATTGGGTTAAATTTGGTTGAATCTACTCAGGTGTAGATTTTTTTCTTCCCAATCAACCTTCATTTATACAGGTTAATCCCATTGAGCCTCAGGGACTCATTTACAAGAGAAACCTGATTTTAGCAAAGAGTGATGACAACTAGGGATAGGGCCGATCCGATCCAGTATCGGTATTGGCCTCCGATACCAGCATAATTTACTTATCGGATTTTTCCGATCCAACCTGCAGAGATTTCCGATCCATGATGCATGTCTGTGTCTGTTGAATCTTCTCATGTGATTCCCTGTCAGCTGCTCTGCACGTTGACTTCAAACTATGGAATGGATTTCCTGAACAGAGGCATGCCTCACGAACCCAGAGTAATAAGACACGCCTCACATTCAGGAAATCCATTTCATAGTTTGCAGCCAGCTAAAACGTGCAGTAGCACTGTGGCTAACGGCTAACCAACTTTTCATCGAAACATGTCCGCTGTATGGAAGTATTTTACACAAAACAAGACAGTAACATGTAATGTCTGCAGAGCCATATCACCACATTAAACTGCAGTAAAGTTAGTTTCACGTTGGACATTTGAGCTCCATGGCTTCAGCGGGGCACTCCTCTCGCTCAATCTGTAGAAGGCATCCCGACCCCGGCCAGCCACGCCTAATCTGACCCGCTCAGTTTGCCCGTCACGGAGGAAGGGCAGGCTGAGCGCGGCTGACAGAAATCAGACCGCCTTTGGATTGAACAAGAGTATCACCCCGCTGAAGCCGCGGAGCTCAATTTTTTACTGAGAAGTTGCTAAACCTCATTGTAATTAATGAACAGCCGCTATCAGCTGTAAAAAACAAAGGATTTCACAACTTACTTGCAGCCAAGATATAGTTTACCCTCCAGGAGATATTTATCAGTACAATTGTAGACAATCATATAAAAGCATTGAAAACAAGAAAATTATATTTAAACGAAACAAAAACAGCTACATTATAAAGTGATGTAAAATACTAAAAACAGGAACATGTCTGTGTTGTTCCATGAACTTAGCAGATATATAAAGCCTTTTTTTCATTCATTTGAAAGAAACAAAAAGAAAACAATAAAAAAAACATTGAATGAAAAGAGTGCAGAAAGAAGAAATACATTTTTCTATCTTCCCCTTACTTAAAATAAACAATAAAAATAGACAGTCACTTAAAGTAATCACCTTAATATCCACTTTAAAGCTGGGAATAAAAAACATGTTTTGTGTTAGCAGGATTTAAGTCTAACTTTATTCAACATTAATAAAACTTACCTCAAAGGTGCTATGTGTAACTTTCTGTAGAGCGCAGAACTTAGAAATATTTTCAACAGGCAAAGCATTCTGATCCCTCCCCCTCAGAGCCATATATGGCTCTGCCCCCCTGCCCTGCTGAAATTCAAATTCAAGCTCTGTTTTTATTGGCTGGTTACAAACTCTGTTTTTATTGGCTGGTTAACGGCGGGTCACTCTGTGTTTTTAGTGTTTTTATAAATGCTGATAGAGAAGCAAGGGGACTATAGTTTTTTTCAGAGATTACTTTGTCTAACATCAGTCTGTCAGTAGATAGTGACAGAGTGAAGAAATATGTATATTGTTAGAAAAGTTACAGACTGCACTACAAAGTTACCTAGTGTAGCTTCAAGTTGCCTTTTTGGACATGCGTGCATGTATGTGTACACATAGTACTTGAGAGGAGATTTTTACATTCTTATATAAAAGCAATGATGATGATGTAGGAAAGGTATCGGTATCAGCCGATATCCAGATTTGGGGATCGGGATCGGATCGGAAGTTTTTTTTTAAGTTGATCGGTGCATCCCTAATGATAACAGTGGATAACAACGACAACAATAGATGTCCTCTGCATAAAAGAGGCACAGATTAATTTCTTTTACAAGTTAAAATAAAATGGAAACCCAAAAGGACAGTCAAAAGGAAAAAGTAGCAAAAAAACAACAAAAAAAACAGCTTGATTATAAGGCAATGTATAAAGCTAAAAACAGGAACATGTCTGCATTAGTGCATTAACAGAATAACCGAGTTTTCGACAGGTCAAGTGCTTTGACTTCTATCGAGGCTTTTTTGTCCAACTCGGGTACCCGTAGTGACGTCATCACGTGATAAAAACAGAGCGCGCGGTAGCTTTTAGCTTTTAGTAGACGCTACAAAATGGATTCCTTTGTGCGCACGGATCTATGAAGCTGGTCCAGTCTTGTCAAAAAGGTAAAACAGTTTATAATTTTATAAATTGCGCCACTCATTGAAACATCCTGTTGACGTTCTTTGCTTCAACACCGTAGTAGATTGTTGTGACAGCAGAGGGCAGTGTTTTATTGCAGGTCCCATATATAACACGGTTGAAACGGCTTCATCTCTCTCGTTTCACAAACAAAAAAACAAATATTCATCTCTCTAGAGCTATTAAAAATCTATAAACACAATCTCTAAAAGTAAACCTAAATTGCACAGCTGCAGGCGGTGGTACGGTGTGGCTGTGGCCCAATTTGTTTTTTAAGTTTCGGTTTTCATCGCCTTATACTTTCACTTTTAATATTATTAATATAACTAATAGTTTTGTTTTTCCTGTGACTTATGTGCAGTATGATAAATGATAGGAGCATAATAAATGCTCCCAATGCTTTGTTGGTCTTTTTTTTCTTTTTGTAAAGACGTTTTTAGGCATTTATATTTATTTATTTATTTTGCATCGTAAGACACTGTGACGTCATCGGCTACTCGAGCGTCGTTCGAGTTTTTTTATGTTAATGTCGAGGTTAAAAATTATGTACTCGTTCAACCACTAATCTGCATTGGTTTTTGCCATGAACTTAACAGATGTTTGAAGCCTCTGAGAGGTCATGGTCGAGAGCTTCAGATCTTTTTGCAAGATATTCCAGGAAACAGGAGCGGAGTAGGAGAAGGCCCTTTTGCCTAGTTCAGTCCGCACTGAGAGAACACTGCAGGTAATAATATCCTGAGAGAAGGAGATGTATGAAGGAAGCAGACCGAGAAGTGATTTAATGATGAAAAAAAGAAACCCAGTTTAACTTTCAGTTTCCTTACTAGGATTTCTACGTGAACCTTAAAAGAGAGATGCGAGTCAACCAAGATACCCAAATATTTGTAGGAATCGACAAACTCAATAGGGACACCATTTCAGAGTCAGGGTCAGAGTTTCTTTATTGTCATATAAGATTATATACACAGGGTCCCAGTTACATTAAACTATAAAATGTAAAAGAAAAACAGTGATAAGATCTAAGATATGAACTAAGAAAAACAACAACTAAATATATTCTAAGCACTAATAGCGTAAAAACAATCAAAACAATATGGCAAACAACAGCATGAACATGAATCTGTGTGAGCAGATGAGCACAAATGAACACAGCAACATGAAACAGATCAGCAGCAACATGCTGTGATTTTTCACAGTGATTATCCTGGTTAGATGTTCATGAGTCTAACAGCCTCAGGGTAGAAGCTGTTCCTCAGTCTAGTGGTTCTACACTTAATGCTCCTCAACCTCCTTCCTGAGTGGAGTGGGGCAAAAAGAGTGTGTGCTGGCCCTCTTCCTGCATCTGGAGGTGTAGATGTCTGTGATAGTGGAGAGACTGACTCCTACATCTTCTGTGCAGCCTTCACCACTCTCTGCAGAACTTTTCTTTCTACAGCTGTGCAGCCTCCATGGCACACATTCATGCTGGAGCACAGGATGCTTTCCACTGCACACCTGTAGAAGGAGGTGAGGACTGAGCTTCTCAGAACAGCTCATCTCAGCTGCCTGAGGAAGTAGAGTCTCTGATTTGAGGAAAAAATCAGAGGAAGAACTGCTGG
>JBBPBX010023246.1:0-10024 GCA_038048925.1 Garcialebias charrua | reverse complement strand
AATAATAAAAAATTGACAATAAAGAAACTCTGACTCAGACAGTGTTAGAGAGCGGGACAGTTTTCACTTTATCCACTTAGCCCTGTCACACATCAACTCTACAATTTTCAGGCAGGTCGGTTTCAGAAGATTCTCCAATATTGTACAGATTTTTAGCCTTAGTGATTAAAAGGGAACACTCAAAATGTGCTTCTGTAGCTCTGTGCACATCACTACCTGCTCTTTCCAAGGCTTTCTGATGTCAACTGCTTGTTCCTGAAAGTATTCCTGACTTTCACCATCACCAATAGTAATAACAATGTCTGTTCTAAACTAGGGGAAAATGTTCTTATGTTGTTAGAAAAATTACTAATATGTGTCCAAAAAAACTAAGTCTGGTCCTCTAGACATTAAAAAAAAAAAATGGTAGAAACGTTTCGTCTTTCGTCCTATCTTTCGGAACCTCTGCAACATTTTATGACCAGACTTAGCTTTTTTGGATTTTTCTACCTGGATTATTGAGCATGCATCAGGGTACTACTATGTGTGTTTTTACACATTTAAACATTTACAACTGCATGTGCTTACGTTTGTTGTATATTTAATAAACCTTAGCTTAAAGGTGCTATGTGTAACTTTCTGTTGTGCGCAGGACTTGGAAATATTTTCAGCAGAGAAAAGAATTCTGCTCCCTCCCACTCAGAGCCATATATGACTCTGAGGGGGAGCCACAGTCCGTGCTCTGCTGAACTTGAGTTCAGCTCCGCCTCCTGCTGCATGTCAGCTTGGAGCCGCTTCAATATTCTGTGTTTATATGTTAATAAAATGTTCTAAAAAAAAATACATGGAGCGCTAGTCCAGCACACCAGAAGACCAGGAAATCTTCAGAGCCTCGGGCAGCCACGTTGAACACTACTTTAATTCGCTCGTGACAATTTCATTTCCTCATTCATTGCAGGCCGGGTCACTCTGTGTTTTTAGTGTTTTTATAAATGCTGATAGAGAAGCAAGGGGACTATAGTTTTTTTCAGAGATTTCTTTGTCTAACATCAGTCTGTCAGGAGATAGTGACAGAGTGAAGAAATATGTTAAAAATATATTTTTAGAAAACTTACAGACTGCACTACAAAGTTACATGGTGCAGCTTTAACCAAGATCAACAAAAACTCCCTGCCTCCTCTTTGGCAGCCGTGATGCCAACTGAGAGCTGGACGCTGAGTACTGACGTCGTAACAAAGCGCTCTTAAAGTGAACATAACACATTATAGAAAACTCTTGAGGTCATAGTTGCTCAAGGTTAGAGGCTATAAATGTTGCTTTTTAAAAAATAAAGATTTGCAATAGCAGAGAGCAGGGGCAGAAAAAAACCATCCTCATTCAGAAATGAATCAAACCTGTGGTCAGATTTCATCTGAACATCCTGAATCAGATCGCAGGTGGAAGGATTTGAACTGAAATCACCAGTTTTAGACAAAAACAAATTAAATTAAAACATATTCCCACTGGCTGAATTGGACACAGTTTAAAATATGTTTTTTTTTTCTTTTTCATTTAAAGGCTGTTGCTGTCATGACAGCTTTACCGACTCATCAGCAACTCCAGATGTTCCTGCATCACCATCCAATTCCATTTCACACAGTTAATTATTGTGCTGAGTAACATTTTATTTTATTAATGCCTGACAGGAACTGTCATGCTTTTATTCCAGTATCCATCTGTCAATAGAGCTCTGTGTCTGAACCACTTATTTAAAGGTGAAAATGTTGCTCATGACAACCTAAATAAGTCAGATGAATTTTAAAACTATGCCACGTGGATGTGAGATGGGTGGTGGCCGAGGGCGGGGACCCTGGCGGTCTGATCCTCGGCTACAGAAGCTGGCCATTGGGACATGGAATGTCACCTCTCTGGTGGGGAAGGAGCCTGAGCTAGTGTGTGAGGTTGAGAGGTTCCGACTAGAAATAGTCGGACTCACCTCAACGCATGGCTCTGGCTCTGGAACCAGTTTCCTTGAGAGGGGTTGGACACTCTTCCACTCTGGAGTTGCCCCTGGTGAGAGGCGCCGAGCAGGAGTGGGCATACTGGTTGCCCCCCATCTTGGTGCCTGTACGTTGGGGTTCACCCCGGTGAACGAGAGGGTAGCCTCCCTTCGCCTACGTGTGGGGGGACGGGCTCTGACTGTTGTTTGTGCCTATGCACCAAACGGCAGCTCAGACTACCCACCCTTTTTGGAGTCCTTGGAGGGGGTATTGGAGAGTGCGCCTCCTGGGGACTCCCTTGTTCTACTGGGGGACTTCAACGCTCACGTGGGCAATGACAGTGAGACCTGGAGGGGTGTGGTTGGGAGGAACGGCCCCCCTGATCTGAACCAGAGTGGTGTTCTGTTATTGGACTTCTGTGCTCGTCATGGATTGTCCATAACGAACACCATGTTTAAGCATAAGGGTGTCCATATGTGCTCTTGGCACCAGGACACCCTAGGTCGCAGTTCGATGATCGACTTTGTTGTCGTCTCATCTGATCTGCGGCCGCATGTCTTGGACACTCGGGTGAGGAGAGGGGCGGAGCTGTCAACTGACCACTACCTGGTGGTGAGTTGGCTCCGATGGTGGGGGAGGATGCCGGTCAGACCTGGCAGACCCAAACGTATTGTGAGGGTCTGCTGGGAACGTCTGGCAGAGTCTCCCGTAAGACGGAGCTTTAACTCCCACCTCCGGGAGAGCTTTGAACACGTTCCAAGGGAGGCGGGGGACATGGAGTCCGAGTGGGCCGTGTTCCGCGCCTCTATTGTCGAGGCAGCTTATCGGAGCTGTGGCCGCAAGGTTGTTGGTGCCTGTCGTGGTGGCAACCCTCGAACCCGGTGGTGGACACCGGCAGTGAGGGATGCTGTCAGGCTGAAGAAGGAGTCCTATTGGGCCTTTTTGGCTTGTGGGACCCCGGAAGCAGCTGATAGGTACCGGCAGTCCAAGCGGCATGCGGCTCGGGTGGTTGCTGAGGCAAAAACTCGGGCGTGGGAGGAGTTCGGAGAGGCCATGGAGAATGACTTCCGTACGGCTTCGAGGCGATTCTGGTCCACCATCCGGCGTCTCAGGGGGGGAAAGAGGTACGAGACCAACACCATTTATGGTGGAGGTGGCGTGCTGCTGACCTCAACTCGGGATGTTGTGAGTCGGTGGGCGGAATACTTCGAAGACCTCCTCAATCCTACTGGCACGTCTTCCACTGAGGAAGCAGAGCCTGGGGACTTTGGGTCGGGTTCTCCGATCTCTGGTGCTGAGGTCGCCGAGGTGGTTAAAAAGCTCCGCGGTGGCAAGGCTCCGGGGGTGGATGAGATTCGCCCGGAGTTCCTTAGGGCTCTGGATGTTGTAGGGTTGTGTTGGCTTACGCGACTCTGCAATATCGCGTGGACATCGGGGGCAGTTCCCTTGGATTGGCAGACTGGGGTGGTGGTTCCCCTATTTAAAAAGGGGGACCGTAGGGTGTGTTCCAACTATAGGGGGATCACACTCTTAAGCCTCCCTGGTAAGGTCTATTCAGGGGTTCTGGAGAGGAGGGTCCGTCGGATAGTCGAACCTCGGATTCAGGAGGAGCAGTGTGGTTTTCGTCCTGGTCGTGGAACACTGGACCAGCTCTACACCCTCAGCAGGGTCCTGGAGGGTGCGTGGGAGTTTGCCCAACCAGTTTACATGTGCTTTGTGGACTTGGAGAAGGCATTCGACCGCGTCCCTCGGGGGGTTCTGTGGGGGGTACTCCGGGAGTATGGGGTACCAGGCCCTTTGATAAGGGCTGTTAGGTCCCTGTACGACCGGTGTCAGAGCTTGGTCCGCATTGCCGGCAGTAAGTCAGGCTCGTTTCCGGTGAGAGTTGGACTCCGCCAAGGTTGCCCTTTGTCACCGATTCTGTTCATAACTTTTATGGACAGAATTTCTAGGCGCAGCCAAGGTGTTGAGAGGATCCGTTTTGGTGACCTTAGAATCGCTTCTCTGTTTTTTGCAGATGATGTGGTCCTACTGGCTTCATCAGTTCGTGATTTACAACTTTCACTGGAGCGGTTTGCAGCCGAGTGTGATGCGGCCGGGATGAGGATCAGTTCCTCCAAATCCGAGGCCATGGTCTTGAGCCGGAAAAGGGTAGCATGCCCTCTCCGGGTCGGGGAGGAGGTCCTGCCCCAAGTGGAGGAGTTTAAGTATCTCGGGATCTTGTTCACGAATGAGGGAAAACTGGAGCGTGAGATCGATAGGCGGATAGGTGCAGCGTCCGCAGTGAAGCGGGCGCTGTACCGGTCTGTCGTGGTGAAGAGAGAGCTGAGTCAAAAGGCAAAGCTCTCAATTTACCGATCGATCTACGTTCCCACCCTCATCTATGGTCATGAGCTTTGGGTTATGACCGAAAGAACAAGATCTCGGATACAAGCGGCTGAAATGAGTTTTCTCCGCAGGGTGGCTGGACTCTCCCTTAGAGATAGGGTGAGAAGCTCAGTCATCCGGGAGGGACTCGGAGTAGAGCCGCTGCTTCTCCACATCGAGAGGAGCCAGTTGAGGTGGCTCGGGCATCTGGTTAGGATGCCTCCTGGACGCCTCCCTGGTGAGGTGTTCCGGGCACGTCCCACCGGGAGGAGACCCAGAGGAAGACCCAGGACGCGCTGGAGGGACTATGTTTCTCGGCTGGCCTGGGAACGCCTTGGGATTCCCCCGGAGGAGCTGCTCCAAGTGGCTGGGGAGAGGGAAGTCTGGGCCTCCCTACTTAGGCTGCTACCCCCGCGACCCGACCCCGGATAAGCGGAAGAGGATGGATGGATGGATGGATGGATGGATGGATGCCACGTAGATCAGTCTTCAAAACGTAGGAGAAAAAAAAAACCTGAACATAACAACTGCTGAACTCTGCTTTACTTTGTGCATCTCGTTTTTTTTTTAGTTTTATTTAAAGTAATCAAAAATAGTAATACAACGGATGCTAATAATATCAGCACATTCATAAATTCAATGCACAGTTTAAATTTATATCCTTTAATATCCGAGCCTACAAGAATTACTACCCATAGTGCTACGATACTTGATAATATTTTCAGTAATGTGACAGATTGGGATGTGATGGGTGGCATTCTTGTCACAGATCTGAGCGGTCATTTGCCAATATTTCCACTCTATAAATACAATCAAATTATCAAAAATACATCAAATAAAAAGAAGAAATTAATAAACACATCCAAAAAATGATAGATAGATAGATAGATTGATTGATTGATGATTTATTAAAACAAAATTGGGAAAAAGTTTTTGTTAATGATGTGAATACTTTTTATGTTGAGTTTATGAATATTATTGGAGCTCTGTATGAAAGAAATTGTCTGCATAACAATTGCACTGAAAAAAATAGTGATGACCAACCTTGGATGACTAGTGGTTTGAGAAATGCTTGCAAAAAAAAAGAACTACTTATACTCATGCTTTCTGAAAGAACACAGGAATCTGAATTAAAGTACAAGAAATACAAAAATAAATTAGAGAACAAAAAAGAATACTACAGTGACTGATTAAATAAATGTAATGGTGACACCAAGTCGACTTGGCGAATAATGAATAATGTCTTAAAAAATCATAAATCAAAGACTAGCATATTTCAACATTTTGTAAATGATAATGGGGATATTTTCAATGAAAAAGATATTGTAAATTGATTCAATGAATACTTTGTAAATGTGGAACCAAGTCTCGCAGAAAATATTTATTATGTAAATGTGAATCATAAAATTATGGATTGTGCAAATAGTTTTCATCTAAAGGAAACTAACACAGAAGAAATAATGAATATAGTCAAATCATTTACTGATAAGAGATCAAGGGATTATGTTGATATGGATATGAAGCTTGTGAAGGAAATAATGCCTTATACAGTACAGTATTGTTGAACCATTTACACACATATGTAATTTATCTTTTTCATCTGGAAGTTTTCCAGACATTATGAAAATAGCCAAGGTGGTACCTCTCTTTAAAGATGGCGATAAAAGTATGTACAGTAACTACAGACCAATATCCCTATTGCCACAATTTTCAAAAATTTTAGAGAAGCTATTTGTGATAAGACTAGACCAATTCCTCAACGTAAACAATGTTATAAATGTAACAATATAGGAGTTATTAGTCAGTTTACTGACTACCTATAGTTTAGACGTGCAGCTATGAGCAGACTTTTATCTGCACAAACTTGCCACCAAGTTCACGGGGTCTCAACTTTTTCAGAATAAATCAACAAATCTAACGATGTGATTAGCCAGTAATGTAATTTCACGCTTAGACTTCAATTTATGTTGGTCTACCAAAAGAATAGACCTTTTATTGAAACTATCACAAAAATTACATAAACATTTGTATCGATATTAGCTCTGATTTAATAACTACGTTGACAAGAATTCAAATTAAAACAAACAGACAATTAAAACTTAACTGTTGGCACAAAACTTAACAGATTAATAGCTTATGAAAAATAAGAAATAGGAGGAAGGAGTTCTGGAGCTAAGTTAAGCTAAAGTTGTTTACTTTGAACCAGACTAGGTGACACCGTTTCCCCCACTCGAGCAGACTGCTGGGCTCCCGCACGTTCAAACACACCACGGCTCTTTACCTGTTGAAGGTTCGTCTCTGGGAGACAAGAGTGGAGAAGTTTGTGGACACACACGTGGATGGGTTTGTCCAGTGGCCGTCCAGTTGGACTTCAGCGTGAGTGAGTGTGCTGATTCACGATACAAATGTTTATGTAATTTTTGTGATAGTTTCAATAAAAGGTCTATTCTTTTGGTAGACCAACATAAATTGAAGTCTAAGCGTGAAATTACATTACTGGCTAATCACATCGTTAGATTTGTTGATTTATTCTGAAAAAGTTGAGACCCCGTGAACTTGGTGGCAAGTTTGTGCAGATAAAAGTCTGCTCATAGCTGCACGTCTAAACTATAGGTAGTCAGTAAACTGACTAATAACTCCTATATTGTTACATTTATTGGTGGCCCGTACGGGGATCCCTCGATTGAAGCAGAGGAGGCGGGCCTTGGATGAAGGTTGAAGACCAACGTTGGATCAGCAGGTCCCCACATCGAAGGTTGCAGGCTGGATGGCTTCCAGTCGGTGCCACCCTGGTTCAATGTGTCATGCAATTATGTGGTTTTAGGTGGGCTTATGATTGGGATTCTACATTAAGCCTTACCTATATGCACCTGGTATGTAAGCTATCATGGATTAGATCAGCTAAAATTACCAATTAAGGGGTGGATCAATGCTGTAAAAATCAGAAATAGGGATCTATACCTATAGAAATGGGGAGGGCTTCTGTAACGAAGGCCTCTTCTTTCAAACTATTCCTCCATTCATTATTTAGTTTAGGTTAAACTAAAAATAAAAAAAATGAAATCTAGTTTGGTCTAAATGTCTGTTGTCTTTTAGACGAACGCCGCAAGATTTGGTAATCCCTAAAAATTTTGAAGTCTATGGCGAGACTCATCAAAATGAATAGATCTAGAATAGAAACGATCGCATCGGTTCTACATAAATGATTGGGAGATCAGTGTAGATTATAGTACCTTAAGTAGTATTAATCTACTATGACTCTTCAAAGATTGAGATCTTTAACAAAATGAACAGCATGTTGGCATAGTTAAAATCCATTTAAGTCTTCAACTTATCAACAATCAAAACCTCTTTTGGCTGGGAGTGTTCAGAAAACAATAACAACTTCAATAACACAAAAGTAGCAATTAAGCAACTAAAAACAACGTTACACTACGTCAAACTCACTCTGGTCGTCAGATTCCAACGTGTCACACACAAGAAAAACAGTTTAAACTGATTAGTTTATTTACTAACCTGTGTTTGGACGACCTTATTTTCCCATGAAGTCTGTGAGTTTGCGAGATCTTTGTCGTTTGCGGAGTCACTGAGCGCCTGAAAAGGTTTGATTTGATTTCGATGTACCCATTTAACAATTGGCCGTTTGCGACCTTTGCTGATTCTGATTCCGTAGACAACTGATGACACTTTGTCTGTTATCAAATGAGGTCCCGTCCACCTGGGCATTAGTTTGCGGGCGAGAGTACCGGTCCCGGACCCTCCTTTCCCGGCTGTGGGGGCGAAAGTATAGTACAAGACTCTGTCTCCCACTTGGAGTTCATCATGGGAAGCCTTCTGGTCATAGTACGCTTTGCGTCCCTCAGCAGACCTTTCCAGGTTTTGCTGGGCAAAAGCAAAAGTGTCTCGGAGGTGTACATTCAAGTCTTTCATGTATTGTTGAGTGGTGTAGGCCGTCGCCATGGTGGCGTCACCTGGTTGGTACAACAGGTGTAGAGGGAGAGTCATTTGTCGACCAGTCATCATCTCGAAGGGAGAGACGCCGGTTGATGTGTGTGGAGTGGCCCTAATGGCCATCAGGACTAAAGGGAGTTTCACGTCCCAGTCCTTGTGGTTTGCGGCTACGTATTTCTTCAAAATACTCACCACCGTTCTGTTTGCTCTCTCTACTTGTCCTGAAGATTGTGGGTGGTAGCCAATATGGAAATCAGCTTTGACGCCAAGCGTCTTCCACAGTTCTTTCATCACTTCACCTGTGAAGTGTGTACCTTGGTCTGAGTTCACCCTAAAGGCCGGTGCAGAGCTCCGCGCTGGACCGAGTCCCGCACCACGCGCGCGCGCTGCGCGTGCGGGGTTCTCAGCAGAGCACAGCGTGAAGCAGCGTGTGCTCTGCTTTCTTCTCACGTTCTCTGTGAACAGCTGCATGCGGAGGGGGTCAGTTCAGTCCCCCTCCGCGTGCAGCTGATTGGTCAGACACCGCGCTCCGCGTAGGCGCTCGTAAAATTGGAGCTTGGCGCGCTCGCGTGAACGTTCAAAGGGCTTGTGCAACGGCGACCTCACGGCGCTCACACAGCGGGGCGCCGCGCTCACTCAAGCGCGGAGCTATGCGCCGGCCTTAAGGGGAAGTCCAAACCTGGAGAATACATGATTCACTAGCAAAATAGCAGTAGTTTGTGCTGTGTCATTAGGAGCTGGTAGGCATTCTACCCATTTGGTAAATGCACAGGTTACCGTGAGGAAATATTTGTTACCTCTAGAGCTCTTAGTGAGTGGCCCCACCCAGTCAAACTGGATGTCAGACCATGGAAATGAAATGCCTCTGCTTTGCAGTGGTGCTCTGTGGAGTGGTCTGGTAGGCTGAAACTGGGCGCAAATCAAGCACCCGTCAATGTAGTCCTTGACATCCTTTTTCATACCAGGCCAGTAGGCAATTTGTTTCAATGCCGTCAGCGTGGCTTTCTCTCCTTTGTGTCCTGCGGACGGGAGATCATGGGCATGAACTAACATCACACACACAAGAAAAACAGTTCTTAGCTTTATAACCGATGTCAATTAAATCCTGCAGATTTAAACGGTTGTTAAGGTTAGTTTTTGTTGTGGGTTTTATGCTTAGCGTGTCTAAGTTCTAGTTGGAACGGTTTCTTTTCGCAACTAGAATAGTTTAAACTGTTTAGTTTATTAAACCAGCCAATAGGAAGTGCCCATTATATGGGGGAGGTGGGGTCTCCCCACCTTCTTAATAACTATTGGCTGGTTTTAACAAAATAAGAGATGGATTTTCATCTCATAGGCAGAAAGTCTCTTGACGGAGACAGGAAAACTGTTTACCGAAACGGCCAGATGGCCTGTCCTGTTGCGTCTAGCTTGAAGACAAAACAAGAGAAGGCAGAGAACAGCTCTTACCCTGACTTCTGCCTTAGAGACAGAGCCTGCTTGCTTTTGCAGAAATAAAACCAGCAGAATGTCGCAGTCATGCAAGTAACAGATCATCATTAAAAATGACAAAAATATACTGTAGATCAAATCTGAATTAACACACATTAAAGAGAAAGTTCAATCTGATTAATTAGTGTCCATTAATTCATAATAATTGTTAAAATATATAAGTGTCCATCTGTCTCCTTGAGAGCTTCAAGAAGGTGTGACACTTAGAGTTTCAGAGAGATGTGGAGAGGTGTACTTGAAGGTCAAGACAGAGGCCT
>JBBPBX010023245.1:23540-40685 GCA_038048925.1 Garcialebias charrua | reverse complement strand
ATATATATATATGTATATATATATATATATATATATATATATATATATATATATATATATATATATATATATATACTACTGTATTGACTACTACTATATACTACTGTATTGACTGTATTGTATATATAATACTACTGTATTGACATCATTCAGCAGCAAATCACATCCATCCATCCTTCATCAGCAAATGATGTCAAACATGAACACTTATGAAAGAGCAGCAGCTACTGCATTGACATCAATCAGCAGCAAACCAGTAGCAAATCACATCCATCAGAAACATGTTGCAACCATAGTGACACCAGTGCCTTGGTGTGCAGTCCATGTCCACGTGCATGAAAAACAAGTCCATGAGCTCTAAGAAAGCTCGAAGCAGCAGAAAAAGAATTCCCTTACTTTGATTGAAGTGTAGGTAGACAGTCTGTATGATGTTTTTCTCAAGTTCAAACCTGGATCACATGGAACTGCTTAGCCATTGCTCAACCATGAATGATGGGAGCATTTGAGGCCAGGTGTGAGTTCAGGTGTTCTGTTGGGGAGGTCAGCTGCCTGAAGAACTTGCATCCACTTCTCTGCTGTTCCCTGGGACTGCCACCTTTCTTTCTCCTGAGGTGAGGTGGTGAGGTGGTCTATCAGGCTGTTTGCAGTCACACATTCCTCATACAGCTCATCCATAGACATGTTTAGCCTGCCAAAAGGTGTTAAAGTTCATTAGTGACACATAGCCTAGGTTATGTAGTGATAAATAAATGGAAAAGCGTGTATTGTTTATATTTATAAATTTAGCATTGTATGTAAACTACATTTTGAAATGTATTTATTAATTACCTATATGAACTGTGATTTTTTTAAAAGATGGACAAGGTTGTATGTTTGCATAGTGTAAAGTAAATTCACAATTATGTATTTATTTGTACGTGTCAATTGTACACTTTTGTTTATAACTATCAATAATTAAACATGGTTCACCACTACACTGGAAATTATTGAATAATTTGAACTTCTGTTTGAATTTAATGCTATGAACTTTTTCCTTTTTGTTACATTTACTATGAATTTCTCACAGGGCAGATTAGAGCCAACATGGAGGACTCACCAACATATATTATTATTAGTATTATACATATAATATTGTCCAGTATGTGATGCTGTAGCCTGGCCCTCGCCTTCCTGCACAGCTCCGCTCAATTCTCATTTCCCTTCACTGCACAGTCTGGGACTTGTCCCATAGACAAGGATTTCTCCGGTAGGTTTTGACCGGACCAATCAGAGAACAGAAGGCGGAGTTTTGAACGACGTCGACTGACGTCGTCATTCAAAATGGCTGTGGTGTTGCCGCCACGAATAATAGTTCAGTAGGTAGGCCAGATATATTAGTAGAACTACAACAAACACTTTACAGAATAAAAATGATGGGACTGGTTGTGAAATTTTTGTGGGTACCCGCACATATCGGGATAACAGGAAATGAAAGAGCCGACAAAATAGCTAAACTTGCTACCGTAAACAATGTGGTCGACATGGAAATTAACTTCAGTAAGTCTGAATTAAAGACCATTATCAAACTTAAAATGATAGACAAATGGCAAAAACAGTGGGAGGAAGAAAGGAAGGGTCGATGGTTTTATAGTATTCAAAGGAAAACGGGAGATATGAGGTGCGCTGGGAGAAACAGAAGGGAGGAAACTGTTATATCACGTCTTCGATTTGGACATACTGGATTAAATAAATCGTTATTTCTTGTAGGAAAACATAATACAGGAAAATGTGAGTACTGTGGTGAGGTTGAGGACATAGAACATGTGTTAATGCATTGCCAACAATACAGAATTGAAAGGGTTCACCTGTCTAACAGACTTGCTGCAATGAACATAAGATTGGATTTTAGAGACTTATTACAGAACAATTCAAAGTCTGAGAGTACCCAAGCCTTGATACATTACTTGAAACGAACTCGATTATTTGAAAGAATATAGTTTTATAATTTTTTTTTATTTCTTTTTGAGCGTTGATCCAGTCCATACTCCACACCAGTAGGTGGCGGTAATGCACCTTTCAGTTGTTTGCCAACCGCCAAAAAAGAATCCACTTAGAAGAAGAAGAGGAATTTTCATCAAAACAAGGTAAAAAACTATTATTTCTCTGCTGATAAAAAATATATTTCTTAGCTGACGTTATATCAGAAGTGTTCCTGAGCAATCAGAGAGCAGAAGGCGGAGTTTTGAACGACGTCGACTGACGTCGTCATTCAAAATGGCTGCCGCCACGAAGGAATTTTCATCAAAACAAGGTAAAAAACTATTATTTCTCTGCTGATAAAAAATATATTTTATAGCTGACGTTATATCAGAAGTGTTCCTGAGCTTAACAGTTCCTAAATCAATTCACGAAATGGTCAAATCTGCTGGATTTAAATAGTTTCGGTTTGATATTTTCCAAACAGCCTCGGGTGCGCTACGAAAATAAATGATAAAAAATCGAATTTTATCTCAAATGTTTCATCTAGGCCAACAGTCAGTAAATTAAAGACATATAATTACACACTGGTGGCAGAAAAAATATCCACCGAGTGGTTTCTGAGCAATTTATCTGATAGCCTGGACCTCGCCAGGCTAAACTAACAAAACTCCGCCTTCTGTTCTCTGATTGGTCCATTCAAAAATCTAACGGAGAAATCGTTTGTCTATGGGAGAGATGCCAGACCCTAGTACAAAGCGAAGTGAAGGACATGGGTCTGGTTCCAACCAGGCTAGTGATGC
The DNA here is from genome assembly GCA_038048925.1 of Garcialebias charrua. Classification (NCBI taxonomy): domain Eukaryota; kingdom Metazoa; phylum Chordata; class Actinopteri; order Cyprinodontiformes; family Rivulidae; genus Garcialebias; species Garcialebias charrua. Next base: position 37,926 of record JBBPBX010023245.1, on the reverse strand, counting down.
TGCAGTCATGTTACTGAGCTCCCACTGATGGGCTAACCTGGTTCCACCACCAGCAGCAGGATCCTCAGACAGAACAGCTGGTGGGATGTCCTGGTATCTGCAGCCCCCTCTATCTGTTTCTTCATGGACATGGAGCTGTGACATTATGTTGTGCCCTTTCCTCAGCAAAAAGTTCCTCCAGTGGAGACTTTCTGGACAGACTGCAGGAAGTTCTACTTAGAAATATTAAGTAGAATTATTCATTTTATGATCTAGTTTGTGTATTACAGTTAGGAAAATCAAGTAAAAAAAAAAAAAGGAAAATTAAGAAAGAAAAAAAAATAAATAAAAAAAATAAAATAAAAAAATAAGTATGATGTAGTTTGTGTATTAGTTAGAAAAATTGTGTATTAGTTAGAAAAAGAATTATTCATTTTGCTATTGTGTATTAGTTAGAAAAAGAATTATTCATTTTGTGATGTAGTTTGTGTATCAGTTAGAAAAATTAAGTAGAATTACGGGTGATGTAGTTTGTGTATTAGTTAGAAAAATTAAGTAGAATTATTCATTTTGTGATCTAGTTTATGTATTACAGTTAGAAAAATAAGTGGAATTATTCATTCTGTGATGTTGCTTGAAGGTTATCATTGGTTGAACAAACTGTGAAATAGGGGCAGATATAATAAGATTTCATCTTCTTTCTGCTCCCTTCATTTTATCCTACTTGTATTCTTGTATCTGATGAAACTGTCTTGTATTGTTCTTTAAAATGAACGAATAAACATCAATCAATCAAGTTCCTAAACAAACAACAGGTTTATCAGTATTATCAGTAAAAAGAGATTATTAAATCATTTTTAAGACTGAGAATGTGTACAATTATTAGCTCTGTTGTTATTGCCTAACTAACCTATTCAATAATTCTTCAAACTGTGACATTCATTCATAATGGAATGAAAGAGAACATAAACAGAAATTATATAATACTGAAAACTAGATCAAAAAGGCGTTCAATTCAAGATCAACTGGACTTTATTTGTAACAGAAGACGTTTCGCTCATCATCCGATAAGCTTTCTCAATTATTTGAAGACTGTGAGAGGGAGAGAGAAGTTATAAGCAAGCTGGGCCACTGATACACACCAAATTAGGTAAATTGGAAGCTAACACACACACATATTTGGGATAACACGTGCCTGACCCATTCAAAGTTCTGATATCTGAAAACTAGAGACATTAAAACATTTTAAAAGACACAGAGAACTTTAAATGGATTAAGAATGTAAATAAGTGTTGGATTTGAGTGCAATGTAAGTGCAATCCATGGCAGGAGTTGTATCCACATCTGAAAAGGGATGCAACCTTTTCACAACATATGCTGTTGTAACTGTTCTGTGGCACTCCTCATTCAGTTACACTGATGTATTTACCTTGGACGCTGGTGAACACTGTGAAGCCATTTCAGGTCGTTTGTCTAAGAAAAAAAAACGAGCTAACGTTAGCATCGTGTTTGTATTGAGCTGACTTACCGCTTTAAGCGGAGTATAACTTGTTAGCTGCCTTAATGTTGGTATGAGATGTAGTTTATAGTTTATTTATTTACCTGATGGAGCCGAAGAGGTAGCGATTAGCGAAAAGTTCGGCGGAGCGTTTTGCAGACGGACCACTCTGTACTTCCGGTCGGATACGAAGCGAAAATAATCCGGTGGAGCGCGTCAAAGACGGGACACTATTTTACTTCTCCACCCTCCTTTGCATGATAGAAAATTATTGCAAGTGCTGCACTGACCTGACTGGTCATTTTTTATTAATTAGTACGCTTTCGATCGCAGATGCACACTTCCGGTGGATTCTTCTTCGTTGGTTTTCGGCGGCGGCTACTTCCGGTCGGCTAACTAGCATCGAAAATAGGAATCGCAAATTAATATTTTGAACGATTCCGGGAAAACCGGACAGTTAGTCCCGGTTCCGAACGATTCTCGATGCCCAACCCTATTTAAAATCTAAGGATATTTTATTTTCTTTCTTCCCCAAACTGCAGTGGGCTCTGTGCGGTGGACCCCATGGTGGGCATGGCCCCCTGGGCCTGGGCCCAGTTGGCCCTGCTGATAATCCGGGCCTGGTCGCGGGGGTAGCAGCCTAATGCCCCTTTTCCACTACCGGCCCAGAGCGGCCCAGTCTGGTCCGGTCTGGTCCGGTTAGGATCGGCTCACATGCACGGTTTTGTCTCCATTTAACTACTGCAGCCCTTCTGTGGGCGGGGTGTAGAATCTCACTCGTCCTACCACGTGGTGGCGGTAGTGTTACCTCAAGCTATTTACTAGCCACCACTAAACGTTAGAAGAAGAACACCCTGCAAGACCTTGTCTCACCACCTGTTGGCGGTAATGTCCCTTGAGCTATTTAATGCTCTAATATTACTTTATAGACTTTTCAGCTTGTTTTAAACCCATGTGTTTTCCATTTTGTTTCTTTATAATAAAGATTATTCTCATATATGCACAAGGATCCTGTTAACATTGCTTAACACATCAATCGCACTGCCCTGTAATCAGTTAAACTATTTTTACAGTAAGGTACAGATTAGGAATTAATTAGGTTTGAATTGGCCCTGTAATATTAAATGTTTGTATTTCATTAAATTTAAACGGTAATATTTTGTCAGGGATAATTCAAAGTCAAATGCAAAAGGATAATTTGGTTTAAACTGTCCGTTAAACATTAAAAGCATGTTTCTTTAAACGTAAAAACAAAGTATTAATAATTAAATGTTTGTTGATCAGGAAACTCGTTTAGGCATCCAAGAACAGCTTCATCGGTGTTGATGGCGACGTCTTTGCATCCTTGGAAAAGCTGCTGCACCACGACCCGACATCAGGAAGGATGGATGGATGGCTGTTCAAATCTAATAATCTTTTTTCTTATGATTCTTTAAAGGTCAAATGCAAATGGAAAATATTCTTAACTTCCAGTATGTTTTTAAACAAACACTATACTGTACACACTTAACATTGTAAAATATGTTTAGGAAATTATTGTTCAATGAGACCACTTAAGAAAAAAAAGTTTATTATGAAAACTAAGAAGTGAAAAAAGCACAAAAATAAATACTGCATACACCTAAATGATTTTTTTCTTGTTGTCTCATGTGCTTCCTCCAGAAGACAAAAGTTGATAAATTCTGGTGTTGACTTCTTCGTCTTAACTGTAAAAAAAGAAAAACATGGTTACCGGTAATTCAGTCTAGAAACAGTTTTATATGTAGATATATTTTATAAGATATATATACATATATCAAATATATCAGAAACCACAAAGCAGATATTTTTCAAACCAACACAGTGTAATCACTACATGTTTATATACACACTGTAAGCTGTTGAAGTTATTTGAATTAAAATTCGATTTTTTATAGACATAAGTGTGTCGACCTGGCTTGTTTTTTTTCTACTAGTATTTAACACATTATATCTTATATCTCAGAAACCACAAAACAGATATTTTTCAAACCAACAGAGTGTAATCACTACATGTTTATGTGCATACTGTAAGCTGTTGGAGTTATTTGAATTAAAATTCGATTTTTTAATAATTTATTTTCGTAGCACATGTAACAGGTTTGGAATTAGTCAAAACAAATCAATTTAAATCCAGCAGATTTGACCACAACGTGACATTAAGGACTTGTTAACCTGAGGAACCCTCGTGGTATAAAGCCAGCTATGAAATATATGTTTTAAGCTTTTATTTAGCTACATTTAAAAGAAAGAACGCCGATCGACCCCACCCGCGCGTGCATGTGATGTGCACGTGTCGACCTACTTTGTTAAATCCAGCTGATTTGACCACAACGTGAAATTATTAAGGAACTGTTAAGCTCAAGCACCCTCTTGATATAACGTCAGATATGAAATATATTTTTTAAAGCGTTTATTTAGCTACATTATAGAAATAAAGACGGCTCACGTGCGCGCGCGGGTGCACGTGGCGAAACTACTTTTTTAAATCCTGCCGTTTTGACAACAACGTGAAATTATTAAGGAATAGTTCGGCTTAAGACACATGTTTGCTGTAATTTTAAATACAAATAATTGTTTTTACCGTGTTAATCTTGTAAAGTCCTTCGGTGTTTGCTCCCTCGCGGCAGCCACTTCCTCAAACTCAGTCCAGCCTCCAACCCACGGTACGGGGCCAGCCGGCCTCGGACCTGCTCTGAGATGAGTCCGGAATCTTGGCGCGGCGCCGCGCATCTGTGAGGTGGAAATGCTCTCCAACGCGCGCTTGGCACGCAAATATGACGTCACATCCGACCCGGGCCACCAAGTGGAAAAGGGGCATAAGTAGGGAGGCCCAGACTTCCCTCTCCCCAGCCACTTGGAGCAGCTCCTCTGGGGGAATCCCAAGGCGTTCCCAGGCCAGCCGAGAAACATAGTCCCTCCAGCGTGTCCTGGGTCTTCCTCTGGGTCTCCTCCCGGTGGGACATGCCCGGAACACCTCACCAGGGAGGCGTCCAGGAGGCATCCTAACCAGATGCCCGAGCCACCTCAACTGGCTCCTCTCGATGTGGAGAAGCAGCGGCTCTACTCCGAGTCCCTCCCGGATGACTGAGCTTCTCACCCTATCTCTAAGGGAGAGTCCAGACACCCTGCGGAGAAAACTCATTTCAGCCGCTTGTATCCGAGATCTCGTTCTTTCGGTCACAACCCAAAGCTCATGACCATAGATGAGGGTGGGAACGTAGATCGATCGGTAAATTGAGAGCTTTGCCTTTCGACTCAGCTCTCTCTTCACCACGACAGACCGGTACAGCGCCCGCTTCACTGCGGACGCTGCACCTATCCGCCTATCGATCTCACGCTCCAGTTTTCCCTCATTCGTGAACAAGACCCCGAGATACTTAAACTCCTCCACTTGGGGCAGGACCTCATCCCCAACCCGGAGAGGGCATGCTACCCTTTTCCGGCTCAAGAGAGTCATAGAGTCATATAGTCATATAGATTCATATAGTCATATAGAGTCATATACAGTAGTCATATAGAGTGAGAGTCATATAGCGTCATATAGAATCATCCATCCATCCATTATCTTTTACCTGTTTCTTCCATTTTGGGTCACGGGGATATATAGATTCATATTGAATCATATCTCAAGGGACCTCAAGAGACCTCAAGGGAACCTCCTACTGTTAAGGGTGATCTTTCAATTTACATGTATGTGTTACAAAGCCCCTTTTGTTAAGCTGGGATGTGTCGTTTTGTCAATTTAAATAGAATGGGCATGTTAGTTAATTTGTGGTGTTATTTCAGTTTCCAATTTCATATGTTGGTGCGTGACTTGTAAGCCTGTATAAAACTTCTCGTTCTCACAGCTTCCATTCAGAATTGAAAAAGACTTCTGGACAGAAGTCGAAACGTTTTCTGCAACAAATAAAGTCCAGTTGATCCTGTATTGAACGCCTTTTTTGATTTCATCATGTCCTGGACGACTGAGAATCTTCACCAGCATATTGAATCATATCGTCATATAGAGTCAGAGTCATATAGAGTCATGTAGTCATATAGAGTGAGAGTCATATAGAGTCATAGAGTGAGAGTCATATAGGCATATAGTCATAGAGTCATGTCGTCATATAGAGAATTATATAGTCAAATAATAAATCTGACATTATTTGTAATTTTGAAATAATAATAATACATTAAAACTGTCACCAAAAATGCAGCGGAAACATGAAAAAAAAAATCAGTATCTATAAATTATATTACTTCCCAAAATTCAAGTAAAAAAACAAAACAATAAATAAAATAAATAAAGTTAGTTTGTTCATAAAAAAATGCCTTAAAAGGATTTTAAAATGTGGTTCCTAAGGTTTTCTTTGTTCAATTTATTTAATTTAAATAAAATGATTGATACCAGAAACCCAACCTGAAACAACTAGTTTTGTTGTTTTACAAAGTACACCCTCAGTAGTTATAACATCATGGTATAGTGACATCTGCAAGTAAAATAGATGTTTTTCTTGTGTTGCTGCCTGGTTTAGGTACTAAATGAAATAACAGCCCAAATAACAGATTAGTCCAAGCACCATTAAAGACTTGCAACCATCATGCAGTGGGGTAAAGTACAGTGTCTGCAAAAACACGTTTCTTGGTTAAAAAAAAGGGTTTTCTGTTCTCCTGTTAGAGTAATCTTAGTGTTTTGATAGTGTTGAGCTGAAACTTTTCTCTTTTGTTCAAATCTCTGGTAGGATTGTGCATCAGGCATTAGAGGCTAGTTACAAGATCATCTCCTATCGTCATTTAGGTGTGAAGCCCAAACTTCTCACGCCCCACCCTCCCCTCACCCCATCCTTAACACCAGCCCAGGTGCCAAAGCCCCACTGAGGTGATCACTGGTCTGGGAAAGTTGCTCTGCTGCACACACACAGATTACAAGAGGATGACTCGGGTTGGAAAAAGTCTCTTAACAGATATCCAGATTATCAGGGCTGTACAAAATTGATTTAAAAAAAACCCATTGTATTTCCTTGACAACAACATAACAACCAAGAGCGCCATGTTGAGTCTAGATTTGTCCCATTAAACTGTCCATTTAAAGATACTGGCCTCATACTGATGTGTATCATCAGACTCAGGCTGTCTCAGCAAGTCAGGACTGACTATCACTTGCCGCACTCTGTTTTTAGGCAAAGTATCTCACTCAGCTCTCACTCCTCCTTTCCTCAGAAGATAAATATGTCACTCCACTGCAGAGGGCGTGTGCCTCTCAAAAGACTTTGTTCAGAAGATTTGGGATGTTAGGTTACGCTGTAGGAAAATTAACACAACAGACAATTGACCTTATAAAAAAAAAAATACCTTCAGCAAGTGGTAGACTTCAGAAAAGAAACTTTTGGCATACAGAAGCTGTGGACATGTAGAGTAGCCTAAAGACATTTGTGGAGGACAGTAGCCAAATGTTGCTAAAAGGTGACCTTATGACCAGAGGGTCAGCGGTTCAAATTCCTGGTCCTCCTGGCATCCCAAACTGCATAGAAAGAAGTGCCAGAAATCTGGACTGGTTTGGTCTGCATCAATAATACCAGTTTATGTGGTTCAAAAGGTGTTTGGTTGAGAAAAGCTCAAATGCTACATCCAAATGGTGCTGTATGCTGCTCGTCTGTTAAAACATTTAGACTGGAAAAAAGTTAGAAGCACTGCTGAGCTCATGTTGATTTTTAATCAGGGATCGTCTGTTTTTAACGTAGTTCCCGATAAAGGCCTGAAAAGGAGTAATTCTGTGAGTACAACAATTTAATAAGTTGTGCAATCGTTTCAAAACAAACTGGCAAACCCAGACTACAGGTAGTCCTCGGGTTACGACGGTCTCGAGTTACGACGTTTCGTGGTTACGACACATCTCCCATTTACCATGAGCAGCCTTATTTCGAGTTACGCGGGTTTACGGTATAAACGTCGTAATGCAGCGGCCGCTGCTGCGGAAGAATACAGTATTGTACTGTACGCGGTGCAGCGGCAGAGGAATACAGTACAGAGGTGGAGGAATACAGAGGTGGAGGAATACAGAGGTGGAGGAATACAGAGGTGGAGGAATACAGAGGCGGAGGAATACAGAGGCGGAGGAATACAGAGGCGGAGGAATACAGAGGCGGAGGAATATGTTACATACTGTAAACGCTCTGGACCGAGGTGGACGGCGGTTTTACGTCGTGAACGGAATACGGAGGATGGACCGAGGAGTACGGCGTCACCACCATCCAAGTAGGCCATTAACTCTTTTTGCACTTCATTATGGCTCCCAAACGTGTGTTTTTATATAATTATGTAGGGCACTGTGTTAGGATAGGCTAAGTGCTTGGTAATACAGTACTGTACATGGTGCAGTATGTAAGTATTTTTCGACTTACGTCGAAAATCGGTTTACGACGCTGCGTAAGAACGGATCCACGTCGTAAGTCGAGGACTACCTATGATATGCTCATTGTACAACTTACCTTAAATATGTGTATTATTTAAATAAATAATAAGAATAATCACTGCAAAATATCACAACATGCTGATGCTGATCTGTTTTCTTGTTGCTGCTGTGTTCATTTGTGACCATCTGCTCATACAGACTCATGTTCGTGCTGCTGTTTATAATGATGTTTTTCTATTACATTAGTGCTTAGTGTATTTCTAGTTGATGTTTTTCTTAGTTATATCCTAGATGTTATACTGTTTTTCTCTTACATTTTGTTGTTGGATGTAACTAGGACCCTGTGTACATAATCTCGTTTCATCACATGTACCACATGCGGTGCAAATGACAATAAAGATTCTCTGACTCTGATTTAGTATTTCTGTTTTTCTTTATGTGTAACAAAGTTTCTGTGAAAATGTGAAAAACAGCAGCTACAAAATGACAACTTTTATTAACTCCACTGGGTTAATTGCTGCTCTGTGTTGCTGTTTTCAGATGAGTTTTTGCTTTATGTGTGTGTGTGTGTGTGTGTGTGCTCGTTATTCCAGTTGTGTCTCTTTAGCTCCCTCTAGGTAACAACTTTATTTATTCAGTAAATTATGGCTTAGAAATGGCACCAAAAACAAACAAACAAACAAACAAAAAATAAAAATACAGCCAATCTGCTTGAAAGCAGACCCTAAATGGTTTCTTCTGTTCACTTATCAAAAACAAATCAGGTACTTTTGATTTACTTTTGATTTCTTCCATCTACGAGTTTGTAGAGTCAGCCTTTTAAATAGATAAATTGTCAATACTGACCAAAGACTATAATCATCTTAAATTGTTTCTGTATCAACCGCTAAAACAGCTCTCGTTCTTTGTGAGCTAAATCTAAAACGAGCAAGTATATTTTAAAGTGTATATCTACAGTTCAAGTATCTAAGTGTATTAAGAGTAATAACACAGTGGCACCTCTCGTGATACCTATAGATAAGTCTAGACAGCTACACAATAATAATCAGTGTTACAGTGTGTGTAATCACACATGACGTCCCTATGATAATAGCTTATGTCTGTGTAATTGATGTTATACATTCACCTGTAATTTGTACTGTCACATATAAGGACTTAGCTGTCCCCCCTACCCAACAATAACAATGTATGATTTGTGCCAAGATTACACCATCACCTTCAGATAATTGATGCTCTGATGCAAGTACAGCCTGTAGATCTGATGCTGTTACGACTTACAACAATGTAAGCAAATCCTTGTTTAATTTTGGCCTCTGATAACATCATGTTGGCCAAAACCCCAAATACAGGTTCCAGCTAAACATGAAATAAACTAAATAAAAAAAACTATTTCATTAACTAGAGTTGCTGTAAAATGCAACACATTTTTTATAGCTTCTTATTTAGGACAATAAAGAGACAATAATACATTCTTATGATTCTTTTCTATGATGGACTTGCGACATGTGCAGGGGTGTCCTCCGCCTCTCATACAGTGAGCACCAGACTCAGAAAGAAGTAGATAAAGATGATGGATAGATGGATGGATGGATAGATGGACAGATGAATGGACAGAAGGATGGATGGGTGGATGAATGGATGCTTTGATGATGGATAGATGAATGGATGGATGGATGGATGGATGGAAGGATGGATGATAGATGGATGGATGCATTGATGATGGATTGATGGATAGATGGATGAATGGAAGGATGGATGATAGATGGATGGATGGATGGATGAATGAATGGAAGGATGGATGATAGATGGATGGATGGATGCATTGATGATGGATTGATGGATATATGGATGAATGGAAGGATGGATGGATAGATGATGGATGGATGAACAGATAAATGGACAGATGGATGGATGGATGGATGCTTTGATGATGGATAGATGAATGGATGGAAGGATGGAAGGATGGATGATAGATGGATGGATGGATGCATTGATGATGGATTGATGGATAGATGGATGAATGGAAGGATGGATGATAGATGGATGGATGCATTGATGATGGATTGATGGATGAATGGATGGATGGAAGGATGGATGATAGATGGATGGATGGATTGATGATGGATTGATGGATAGATGGATGAATGGAAGGATGGATGATGGATGGATGGATTCATTGATGATGGATTGATGGATAGATGGATGAATGGAAGGATGGATGGATAGATGATGGATGGATAGACAGATGAAGGGACAGAATGATGGATGGATGGATGAATGGAGGCTTGGATGCTGGACTGATGGATATATGAATGGATGGAAGGATGGATGAATGGATGCATTGACGATGGATTGATGAATGGATGGAAGGATGGATGATAGATGGATGGATGCATTGATGATGGATTGATGGATGAATGGAAGGATGGATGGATACTGTAGATGATGGATGGATGGACAGACAGATGAATGGATGGATGCATGCATTGATGATGGATGATGCATTGATGATGGATGGATGTATGAATGATGGATTGATTGATTGATGGATGGATGGATGGACGGATGGACGGACGGATGAATGGATGGATGCATGCATGGATGGATGAATTGATGATGGATGGATACATTGATGATGGATGGATGGATACATTGGTGATGGATGGATGGATGGATGGATGCATGCATTGATGGATGCATCGATGATGGATGGATGTATTTATGATGGATTGATGGATGATGCATGAATGGAAGGACGGATGGATGGACAGATGAATGGATGGATGCATGCATGGATGGATGGATGCATGGATGGATGGATGGATGTATTTATGATGGATTGATGGATGGATGCATGAATGGAAGGATGGATGGATGGATGGACAGATGAATGGATGGATGCATGGAAGGATGGATGGAAGGATGGATGATTCTTTTATTTCTCTTTATGCTGATGAGCGTATTTTAAAGATCATAAAAAACATACACTTGTATCATCTTGCTCTTGATGGCCTTCATGTTTTAACTTCACACGCTTGATATGAGGTTTTCTATGAGCAAACATGAAATTATTGTCAAACCAAAAATGAAACGACAAACGAGTCAAGGACTTTAACGATCCAGCACACTCAGCCACATGCTTCATGTCTAGTTGCCTCTGTTTTTATTCTAGTTGCTGTTCTTCATTCTCAAGGCAGACCATAAGTGCTTCTGGAATCACCACAGTCTGATTTCACTCATTTAGTGACGAGGGGTGGAAAAATGCAAAAGAAGATCAAATACGCCATCTAGTGTTAAAAAACAAAACATGAAAAACCAAATGCAGCCAGCCAGTGTGAAAATGTGCACAATTCAATTTAAAGTGAGAAAGCTCCTTGAATGAGATCTTAAATAAATAAAGCCATCCTTTCATTTTACCATTTATTTGTCATGGGCAACCAGGCAGGGCAACAGATCCAGGAGGGACATCGCTCTGGGGCTGCCCAGGTGTCTCTTCCAAGTGGGACAGGTTGGAAAACCTCCAACGGGAGGCATCCAGGGGACTGCTCGAACCACCTCAACTAAGTCCTTTCCATGTAGAGGAGCAGCGGCTTCTACTGTTCCCCCTGGATGACGGAGGAGCTCCTCATCCTTTCCGAGGCTAGAACCAAATACAGGTAGTCCCCGGATTACGACGGTCTCGAGTCACGACATTTCGCAGTTACGAACGCCCTCCCATTGAAATGCATTGTTCGAGTTACGTGGTTTATGCGCCTTTACAGTTTACACCAGAAAATACTGAAACGAAACTTACTGAAACGAAACTTACAGGAGGGAGGGGGAGCTTGACGCGCTGGAAACTTACAGGAGGGAGGGGGAGCTTGACGCGCTGGAAACTTACAGGAGGGAGGGGGAGCTTGACGCGCTGGAAACTTACAGGAGGGAGGGGGAGCTTGACGCGTTGGAAACTTACAGGAGGGAGGGGGAGCTTGACGCGCTGGAAACTTACAGGAGAGACCGGAGCAGAGGAGGTCAGGAGGGCCTAATATGCTAACTCTGGACTGCTGGACCGTGCGTGGAAATACAGGAGACCTTATTTTTTGGAGCGGAGGTTTACGAGGCAGAGGCTACTGCTGAGCAACGAGCTAACAGACGTTGCTGTAAACGCTGTGGACTGCGTGAAGCTGCAGGAGCTCGGAGGTGCACGAGCTAACATGCTAACAGACGGAGGAAGAATTGACCAGCTCCCAGTAAGAAATTAACTTTTTTTCCTTCATTATGGCTCCAAATGTACTGTATGTGTTTTTTGATAATTATGTAGGGTACTGTGTTAGGATAGGCGAAGTGCTTGGTAACTGTACAGTACCGTACATGTACATGCTGCCAGTGTGTATGTGTATTTCGACTTACAACAATTTTCGTGTTACGACGGGGCGTAGGAACGGAACTCCGTCGTAAGTCGGGGACCACCTGTATTTAGAATCTCATTGTTTTCTATCATGATGTATCTCATGACTATAGGTGGGGGTTACAGCATAAACAGGCCAGTAAACTGAGAGCTTTGCATTTTGACTTAACTCTCTTTCTTTCTATTTTTACCACGACCGCTCAAAGATTGTTCACTTGTGAACAAGACTCCCAGATACTTGAGGCCAAAACTCATCCCTGACCCAGAGGGAACATTTAACGTTTTCCTGTTGAAAACCACGCTGTGTGGCATGAAGATGCATCAGAACCACATCATCTGCAAAAAGCTGAGGCTTCCAAACCACCTCCTCTACTGCACCTTGAGGTTCTGTCCATGAATATGGGAGATTTCATTCATTCAACCTTTATTTACACAGGTTAGTCTCGTTGAGCCTCGAGTACTCATTTACAAGAGAGACCTGTAAAGATGAAGATGAGGCTCAGCCCTGACTGAGTCCAACCTGCACCAAGCACCAGCTCCACTTTGTACCGAGGATGGATGCGGACACGGTGCTTTCTTTGGTTGAACGGGGACCAGTTAGCTCTTAAAAATAAACGTCACCACTATCCTAAGTCTGGAACCACCACCCCGGTCTGCCACCCCACTGGTGTGTGTTAATTTTTACAAATCCACAAACATCTCGCAAACGATGGGACAAAACAAATAATAACAAAAATGTAAAACGTGCAAATCAAACATGTTAATCAAAATGTTAACTTGAATAAAATATGTAAACTACTGAATATGGGTTATTTAGATTGATTTTATTGCAGCTCCTCAAACTGATGAAGTCTTTTGGATAAAAGACTACCGGTAAATGTTTCAACAAAAAGAAACCGTCTATGGACATGACTTAACTTTGTTAGATTTTTCTGCAGATTATTGAGGATGCATCATAAATATCGGTGTTTATACCATCGTAGAAAATACATTGACATAATGTGTAAAGGATATATCAGTCACCAGTGTGTTTACTTGTTTATTGCAATACAGTATTTAATTAATTACTTAGATTCACTGACAAGAGTGAAGTCAGAAAACTGACTTATTGGAGTTTTTTTTCTCTTTTTTCTGGAGAGTTTTTTTGACACAGTCAGTGACCTGACCCATAAAAGTCTACAGCTTTTCTGGGAATTTTCCTGGTTAGTTATTTAATTTTTTGAATATGCTAACTCATGGACTAAGCCACATTCTATCAGAGGACATGGATGGATCAGAGTTAATTTAGACCTGGGACTCATGAACCCTGATTCGGTGAGAGGATTCGAATGATCAATCCGGGTGATTCATTAACCAACCTAGCTCTCGGTGTGCGATAACGCAAGATTTAGTACATCTAAAATCAAATAGGACCCACATCACATCTAGCCTGCTACCCTTTAATCATAAAAGTGTTACATCATATCACGAAACCTGAAACTAATTTTCTGACTTTATTTTTTAAATAATTGTTTGTTTTGTATTTTTCAAATTTAATTAATAATTGATTAAACACTAGAACAGAATCTGTCAAGGGTTATGGGTAAATGGAAAATGCATTATTAACGCAATATAAACATTTTTTGTTCAGAAACAGCAGAGCAGTTTCCGTTTATTCCTTTACACTCACCCATCTAACATATTGTTTTATCAGTTAAATTTATTAAAGTTTTATGGTTGACTATGGAATTCTTCAGGTTATGTACAGAGCTCATACAAATTCCTTACCTCGAAATATTCAATCTTATTTTATTACGAGAGTCAGTAATTACAAATTAAAAGGACTAGCAATGTTTGTGAAACCAAAAATTCAAACAAATTCAAAGGAACGATGCACATGACATCAGTTCAAGGAATAAAACTGTTGAATGTTTTGGATAATAATTGTAAAAAAAAGATTCCTCAATGTTTTTGTTCAAGAAAATGGTAAAAAGTAGTTTATTGAAAAAATATGAAATTATTTAGCATATTCTTATTGAAATCCATTGTTCTTGGCACGGAGTTGGTTTTTGGCTTGTTATGTTATAAAGACTATTTATGTTTGAATGTATTTTATTTCATACTTTGT
>JBBPBX010023245.1:0-23416 GCA_038048925.1 Garcialebias charrua | reverse complement strand
ATAATTATTCAATTTTAACTGAAAATGAATAAAGAATAATAAATAAATAAATACTGTAAATAAACAACGCATACAAAGCTATCTCACCACAACAGCTGTTAAAAAAACAGCTACATAAAAATCAGTTTCAACAACGGGGGAGGCACATCTACTCTTTCCCCATACATTGAAAATAAAACATTTGTTTAAAAATTATGATACTTCCTCACAAAAAATAATCAGAACCAAATACCTTTCCTATCCACTCCCACAACAAACTAAAGAAATGCATTTCAAAATTATGTATGAAATCTACCCTTGCAATGACTTGTTGCAAAAGAAATTTAATATAGAAACCAATACTTGTACATTTTGTAATTCAGATGTTGAGACAGCAGAACATCTTTTCTTCAACTGTAATGTCACTAATGCTTTTTGGAAAGATTTTCAGAATTGGATTATATCTAAGAGTTCCATCCCACCTTTAGATTTTACTACAATTAAATTTGGTCTGCTAACAGGGAATGGAGTTTTAAATTATGGTAACAACAATCTCATCCTGAATCTCATCCTGAAATACCTTACAAAAAGATTTGAAGCTCTCGGCCCTGACCTCCCTAAGAATATTTTGGAATCCTGGCAAAAACCATTGCAGATATGTTCTTGTTTTTGATTTTGTACATCTACCTTGTGGTGTTTTGCTAGTTTTGATACTTTGCATTTCACTTTCTATTTCTCTCCTATGTTTTTTTTTCTTCTGTTGTTTGTTGTTTAAGGAAATTCTACCATTGCTGTTCATCATTCTTTAGTTTGTAGCAGGTCGCTTTTGTAAATGAGCCCTCGAGGCTCAATGAGATTTACCTGACTAAATAAAGGTTGAATGAATGAGGGCAAACATTTTTATTCACAAAAGTCGTTTCTTGAAAATTTCGCCCTTGTTTTGCATTGTTTTAAATGAATATATTTAAGGATGTACTTAAACGCTGCAAACTCCCAAAAGCACAGTCCTTATACAAATATATTAATAGCTTATCATAAAACTTGAAACTCTTCTTGCACATGCAATTTAATTTTGTTCTATGTTTCTCAAAATGTTCTTTTTTATGCTGTTTAGAATTTTATTAATAATTCTCTGCTTAGTTTAATTGTCTTTTCAACTGTTATTGTTTTTGTGTATTGTATGCCTTGTTATATTGTTTGTGTTCTTTTGTTTTTGATTCAATAAATTAAAATAAAAAAAAAACATTGGAGGAGGTAGTGTCCGCGGAGCACTATTTTTGGTCCTGTCGACTTGCCATACCCAGGAACCAGATATCGATACCAGCGGTATCGATATGTGTCCGCCCAGGAGGTTCTTAGCCTGTTGTTTTGCTAGCAAGATGGATGAGTTCGAGGAGCAGTTGGCCGAGACTGTGAAGAACTACAGCCATCTTTACAACTGCGCCAACAAACCATATAAAGACAGTGAAATGGCGAAGAACTCGTGGAAGGAGATAGCGCAGTTAATGTGCACGGATGAGATCGTGTGTCGGAAACGGTGGCGGGCTCTTCGGGACAAATTCGCAAAGGCCAAGCGGCGAGTGCAGAGTCGGAGGAGAGGCCCCGGCGGGAAGAAGACCGCCATTCCTGCGCTGTACACCGCTTTACAGTGGCTGGACGTCCACGTAAAGAACCGACAGACGACCACCAACATGATGAGTGTTTCACACGGGGAGGTAAGCGGCCATGTCCACCAGAGAACACGTCGGTTCCCCGGGCGAGAGCTGCCCACTGCTCCACCTGAGAGTCTCGTGTGGTGGTGGGTTCAATGCAGGGAACTCATTTCTCTGTTGTATGGAAACATACGGTGACGATGTCAAACTTCCCTTCTGCGCTGCTGTAGTAGTTCCTCTTTTGTGTCTGCCCATGGCCGATAAGAACGTCTCGCAGCCACGTCAGCAAGAACAGACGTCTTCACTGATTTGTGACGTCAAAACGGCCGCTGTTATCTTAATTAACAAGTAAACCCACAGTGGTNTGTATGTGAATGCTCTTGTAAAGTGCCCTGAGTCAACTTTGTTGTGATATGGTGCTATATAAATAAACTGAACTGAATAGAAAAATACTACTAGTGCTTAGCGTATTTTTAGTTATCGTTTTTCTTAGTTCATATCTTAGATCTTATTACTGTTTTTCTTTTATATTTTATACTTTTGTTGGATGTACCAGTAACTGGGACCCTGTGTAAACAATTTAATTCCACCGCATGTACCACATGTCGTGCGTATAACAAATAAAGAAACTCTGACTCTCTGACTCTGATATACACACATATATATACACACACACACACATTAAGGCTAAAAGCGGTCATCAAATAGGTAGATTTCCTAACATAATGTGGTCAGTAGGTAGCTCACCATCAATTGTAGAACGTTAACAGGGGTGACAATAAAACCTGACCTTAAAGGTCAAAAACATAAATTAAGTACATAGTCAAATAAATTAAATTAGCTTTAGCTTAAATGGTTTGTAACCATTATAAAAAACAAACATGCATTCAATAAATGCTATATTTCATAAACATTTGACTTCATAATTCAATTTAGGCACATTTTAAAAATGTTTACTCAAAATCAGTTAGTTTTAAGGCTAGCAAAGGAACCACATTCATTTGAAATAACAGTTGTGCAACAGGTTCAAAAAATCCGTAGCTACCGGTCAGTGGCGGCTGGTCTTTTTTTTCATGGGGGTGCGCCATCTAGTGGTCATAAAAAAGGTACTACCTCAGAAGAGAAAAACCACACTTCTTTTTAAATTTGATACACAATTATATTTGTCTATGAATAAATCCAATGAGCTACCTAAGACTACAAGCATGTTTTAAAGACAAAAAAACCTGGATGACCCTAAATTTTCTGATTTTGAACACGGACAAGACTGAGGTTTTAGCTTTTGGACCTGGGCATCTTAGGAATTAATTTTTCAGTCTTTCACCCTACTTAGATGGCATTAATCTGGCCTCCAGTTCTAATGTTAAAAACCTTGGTGTTATTTTTGATCAGGACACGTCTTTTATCCCCCACATTAAAAACGTTACTAGAACCACCTTCTTCCACCTGCGTAACATCACTAAAATTAGAAACATCTTATCTAAAAATGATGCAGAAAAACTGGTTCATGCATTTGTCATGTCTAGATTGGACTATTGCAATGGTTTGTTAGCTGGGTGTACAAATACTTTTTAAAACGTATTTAAAAAAATGGTACTAAATCCTTGGCTTATGGATAATTCTTGCTCTTTTTTTGTAGTATTCAGAGCTTATTGTTGTTTGCACCACATGTGGTGGAACTAAATTACAAACCGGATTCCAAAAAAGTTGGGACACTAAACAAATTGTGAATAAAAACTGAATGCAATGATGTGGAGGTGCCAACATCTAATATTTTATTCAGAATAGAACACAAATCACAGATCAAAAGTTTAAACTGAGAGAATGTATCATTTTAAGGGAAAAATATGTTGTTTCAAAATTTCATGGCGTCAACAAATCCCAAAAAAGTTGGGACAAGTCCATTTTTACCACTGTGTGGCATCCCCCCTTCTTCTTACAACACTCAACAGACGTCTGGGGACAGAGGAGACCAGTTTCTCAAGTTTAGAAATAGGAATGCTCTCCCATTCATGTCTAATACAGGCCTCTAACTGTTCAATCGTCTTGGGCCTTCTTTGTCGCACCTTCCTCTTTATGATGCACCAAATGTTCTCTATAGGTGAAAGATCTGGACTGCAGGCTGGACATTTCAGTACCTGGATCCTTCTCCATGATGTTGTGATTGCTGCAGAATGTGGTCTGGCATTATCTTGTTGAAAAATGCAGGGTCTTCCCTGAAAGAGATGACGTCTAGATGGGAGCATATGTTGTTCTAGAACCTGAACATAGTTCTCTGCATTAATGGTGCCTTTCCAGACATGCAAGCTGCCCATGCCACAAGCGCTCATGCAACCCCATACCATCAGTGATGCAGGCTTCTGAACGGAGCATTGATAACAACTTGGGCTATCCTTGTCCTCTCTGGTCCGGATGACATGGCGTCCCAGTGTTCCATAAAGAACTTCAAATCGTGACTCATCTGACCACAGAACAGTCTTCCATTTTGTCACACTCCATTTTAAATGACCATCTTTTGATTTTATGCATGGTTGATGATGATAACTTAAAAGTATTTGCTATTTTACACTGGGTAACACCATTCTGGTATTGCTGCACTATCTTTCTGCGCAACAATGGTGGAATTGGTGATCCCCTTACCATCTTGGCATCTGAGAGACACTGACACTCTGAGAAGCTCTTTTTATCAATCAATCAATCAATCGATCAATCAATCGATCGATCAATCAATCAATCAATCAATCAATCAATCAATCGATCAAGCAAGCAATTTATTCATTTCAAAATTTTAAAACACAAGAATACTGTTTACAAAAAAAACACAATATAAAATAAAAAATACATGAAATGAAAGGAGGCAGAAGAAGAAAATAATCTTGTTATATCTGCCCCTTCTTCAACAAAATTAATTCATACAATCAATTCAAACAGCAATCACAAAAAAAAGATTATAAATGATTTCTCACATAATACCATATATAGTAGTTTGTATTAGGAGCCAAGATAGTGTAGTGGCAGGGCTTTTGACTTGGGACCCGAAGGACGCGAGTTCGCGTCCCGGCCACTACACACCTTGGGGTGTCTATGAGTGCACATCTAATTCTCCAGCTCCCCGAGCGCTTTCTATGGCTGCTCACTGCACCACCTGGTAGGTGGTTGGGTTAAATGCAGAGACAAATTTTGTCTGTGTATGGGAAACATACGCAGATGACAGGAAAAGACATTATTATTATGATCTAATTTATGAATATTTGTTCAAAATTTTTATTTTAATAATTTTCTTAAATATAGATATTGATTTTGCAATTTTAATATCAGGTTCCAAACCATTCCACAGTCTTATTCCTTGTACTAAAGTAGACCTACTCTGGTTCTGTGTTGTGGCATAACAAAAAGATCTGTTCCCTTGAGATTATAAGTACTAGTCCTTTTTACAAAAAGCATTTGGATATTTAAGGGTAAATTGAAATTCTGAGCTTTGTATAATACTAAAAGAATATTATAGTCAACCAAATCATAAAACTTCAACAACTTCAATTCGTAAAACAAAACATTTGATGGATGGCAGTAATGTTTTCTTGCTATAATTCTTATGGCTCTCTTCTGTAAAATAAAAATAGGTTTGGTTACAGTTTTGCATGCTGTACCCCAAACATCTATACAGTAAATTAAGAGCGGGAGTATAATTGTATTGTATAACAAATATAGTGCTTTATCATTTAGTAAATCTCTAACTCTATATAGCACTGCAATGGACCTAGATATTTTAGTTTTTACAAAATTTACGTGTTGTTTCCAAGACAACTTCTCATCAATAATTACACCCAAAAACTTCACCTCACTTACGCTGCATACTTCAAAATCGTCAATCTTAAAAAGAGCATCAATCGTTAGCTTTTTCCTACTAAATATCATATAATTGGTTTTAACTAGATTTAATGATAAAATGTTTAACTTAAACCAATACTGTATTTTTACAAACCCAATCATGTTGTCAATTGACCTAATTAGTGTTAATTGGTCTTCCAGCTGTTCGTTATATGCTCAATTTCCTTTTTCCAGCCACTTATTGTTACTTGTCCCAACTCTTTTGGGATTTGTTGATACTGTGAAATTTTGAATCAACTAGACAGTCCCTTAACATCCAAAATCTTAAGGAAATCAAGGCAAATCTCATCCACTCCCATAGCCTTGCCGCTGCAGAGTTTTTTAACTACCTCGGCGACCTCAGCTACAGTTATGGACAGACCAACTCCGAAATCCCCCAACTCCACTTCCTCCATGGAAGACATGCCAGTGGGATTGGGAAGGTCTGAAAAGTATTCCTTCCAACTCCCGACATCACTGGTTGAGGTCAACAGTACTCTACCTTCACAGTGTTGGTAAAGAGCCGCTTCCCCCTCTTCAGCCGCCTGATTGTTTGCCAGGATCTCTTTGGAGCTGACCGAGAGTCATTATCCAGGGCCCCACCTAACTCCTCCCACAACAGTGCTTTTGCTTCAGCAACAGCCAAGGTTGCTGACAGCTTGGCCCTCAGGTACTCAACTGCCTCTGGAGTTCCAACCAACAAGGACAGAACTCTTTCAGATTGACAGCCTCCCTAACCCAGGGTGTCCATCACCGCGTTCGAGGATGGCCACTGTGAGAAGTACCAACAACCTTGCGGCCATAGCTCAAGGCAGCTACGTCAATTGAGTCTCGAAACACGGCTCACTCAGACTTATGCCCCTTTTCCACCGGTCGGCACGGGTCGGATATTACGTCATATGTGCGTCGCAGACACCCACTTTACGCCTTCCCCACCGGATATTCCGAGCTGCGCCGCACCAGATTTTTGGTGTGGTTTCAGAGGGGTGACAACGCGTGCTCACCCGCGCCGGAAGGAGGAGTCTGTGTGGACTCGAGCTGTTTTCACGGAAGCGAGGGAAGCGAACACGGAAGGACTTTACATGATTAACACGGTAAAAACAATTATTTGTTTTTAAAATTATAGCAAAGATGGGTCTTCAGCTGAACGTGTCCTTAATAAAATCACGTACTGCTCAAAACTGCAGGATTTTAAAAAGTAGGATCGCCACGAGCAACGCGCGCGGGCGGCTTTATGTCTTTAAAATGTAGCTCAATGAACAGATATAAAAATATATTTCATAGCTGACTTTATAGTACGAGGGCTCCTGAGCTCAACCACTCTTTAATATTGTCACGTAGTGGTCAAATCTGCTGCATTTAAAGTAGGTTCGCTTTGACTTCTTCCAAACCTGTGCGTGCACTACGAAAATAAATTATAAAAATTCGAATATTAATTCAAATAACTCCAACGGGTTACAGTCAGTACATGAACATCTTGTGGTTACACTGTTAGTTTGGATAATATAAGTGGTGTGGTTTTTTAGGTATTTCATGATAAGTGTTACAAAGTACTATGGCGAAGCTAGCTTGACACATTTATGTCTATAAAACATTGAATATTAATTCAAATAACTCCAACGGGTTAAAGTCAGTACATGAACATCTTGTGATTACACTATATTAGTTTGGATAATATAAGTGGTGTGGTTTTTTAGGTATTTCATGATAAGTGTTACAAAGTACTATGGCGAAAATAATTTAAGCTAGCTTGACACATTTATGTCTATAAAACATTGAATATTAATTCAAATAACTCCAATGGGTTACAGTCAGTACATGAACATCTTGTGATTACAATAAATTAGTTTGGATAATATAAGTGGTGTGTTTTTTTTAGGTATTTCATGATAAGTGTTACAAAGTACTATGGCGAAAATAATTGAAGCTAGCTTGACACATTTATGTCTATAAAACATTGAATATTAATTCAAATAACTCCAACGGGTTACAGTCAGTACATGAACATCCTGTGATTACATTCTGTTAGTAAAAAAAAAACAGTTTCTGGACTAAATTAACCACATTTTTCTTTTACAGTCAAGAGAAGAAAATCACCAGAATTCAACAACCTCTGGAGGAAGCCATGAGACACCAGATGGAAATTCGTTACTTCTGTTTGTCACTTCAAACTTTTCCCATTAAACGTTATATTTTCTTAAGTGGTGTCCTCGAACATTCAATTTCCTAAACTTATTTTACGATGTGAAGTGTGTATAGTGTTTAAATCCATACTGGAAGTTAAGAGAACTTTCCATTTGCATTTGACCTTTAAAGAATCATAACATAAAGATTATTAGAATCTGCTCAACTGTTATTCATCCATCCATCCATCCATCCATCTTCTTCCGCTTATCCGGGGTCGGGTCGCGGGGGTAGCAGCCTAAGTAGGGAGGCCCAGACTTCCCTCTCCCCAGCCACTTGGAGCAGCTCCTCCGGGGGAATCCCAAGGCGTTCCCAGGCCAGCCGAGAAACATAGTCCCTCCAGCGCGTCCTGGGTCTTCCTCTGGGTCTCCTCCCGGTGGGACATGCCCGGAACACCTCACCAGGGAGGCGTCCAGGAGGCATCCTAACCAGATGCCCGAGCCACCTCAACTGGCTCCTCTCGATGTGGAGAAGCAGCGGCTCTACTCCGAGTCCCTCCCGGATGACTGAGCTTCTCACCCTATCTCTAAGGGAGAGTCCAGACACCCTGCGGAGAAAACTCATTTCAGCCGCTTGTATCCGAGATCTTGTTCTTTCGGTCACAACCCAAAGCTCATGACCATAGATGAGGGTGGGAACGTAGATCGATCGGTAAATTGAGAGCTTTGCCTTTTGACTCAGCTCTCTCTTCACCACGACAGACCGGTACAGCGCCCGCTTCACTGCGGACGCTGCACCTATCCGCCTATCGATCTCACGCTCCAGTTTTCCCTCATTCGTGAACAAGATCCCGAGATACTTAAACTCCTCCACTTGGGGCAGGACCTCCTCCCCGACCCGGAGAGGGCATGCTACCCTTTTCCGGCTCAAGACCATGGCCTCGGATTTGGAGGAACTGATCCTCATCCCGGCCGCATCACACTCGGCTGCAAACCGCTCCAGTGAAAGTTGTAAATCACGAACTGATGAAGCCAGTAGGACCACATCATCTGCAAAAAACAGAGAAGCGATTCTAAGGTCACCAAAACGGATCCTCTCAACACCTTGGCTGCGCCTAGAAATTCTGTCCATAAAAGTTATGAACAGAATCGGTGACAAAGGGCAACTCTCACCGGAAACGAGCCTGACTTACTGCCGGCAATGCGGACCAAGCTCTGACACCGGTCGTACAGGGACCTAACAGCCCTTATCAAAGGGCCTGGTACCCCATACTCCCGGAGTACCCCCCACAGAACCCCCCGAGGGACGCGGTCGAATGCCTTCTCCAAGTCCACAAAGCACATGTAAACTGGTTGGGCAAACTCCCACGCACCCTCCAGGACCCTGTTGAGGGTGTAGAGCTGGTCCAGTGTTCCACGACCAGGACGAAAACCACACTGCTCCTCCTGAATCCGAGGTTCGACTATCCGACGGACCCTCCTCTCCAGAACCCCTGAATAGACCTTACCAGGGAGGCTTAAGAGTGTGATCCCCCTATAGTTGGAACACACCCTACGGTCCCCCTTTTTGAATAGGGGAACCACCACCCCAGTCTGCCAATCCAAGGGAACTGCCCCCGATGTCCACGCGATATTGCAGAGTCGCGTAAGCCAACACAACCCTACAACATCCAGAGCCCTAAGGAACTCCGGGCGAATCTCATCCACCCCCGGAGCCTTGCCACCGCGGAGCTTTTTAACCACCTCGGCGACCTCAGCACCAGAGATCGGAGAACCCGACCCAAAGTCCCCAGGCTCCGCTTCCTCAGTGGAAGACGTGCCAGTAGGATTGAGGAGGTCTTCGAAGTATTCCGCCCACCGACTCACAACATCCCGAGTTGAGGTCAGCAGCACGCCACCCCACCATAAATGGTGTTGGTCGCGTACCTCTTTCCCCCCCTGAGACGCCGGATGGTGGACCAGAATCGCCTCGAAGCCGTACGGAAGTCATTCTCCATGGCCTCTCCGAACTCCTCCCACGCCCGAGTTTTTGCCTCAGCAACCACCCGAGCCGCATGCCGCTTGGACTGCCGGTACCTATCAGCTGCTTCCGGGGTCCCACAAGCCAAAAAGGCCCAATAGGACTCCTTCTTCAGCCTGACAGCATCCCTCACTGCCGGTGTCCACCACCGGGTTCGAGGGTTGCCACCACGACAGGCACCAACAACCTTGCGGCCACAGCTCCGATAAGCTGCCTCGACAATAGAGGCGCGGAACACGGCCCACTCGGACTCCATGTCCCCCGCCTCCCTCGGAACGTGTTCAAAGCTCTCCCGGAGGTGGGAGTTAAAGCTCCGTCTTACGGGAGACTCTGCCAGACGTTCCCAGCAGACCCTCACAATACGTTTGGGTCTGCCAGGTCTGACCGGCATCCTCCCCCACCATCGGAGCCAACTCACCACCAGGTAGTGGTCAGTTGACAGCTCCGCCCCTCTCTTCACCCGAGTGTCCAAGACATGCGGCCGCAGATCAGATGAGACGACAACAAAGTCGATCATCGAACTGCGACCTAGGGTGTCCTGGTGCCAAGAGCACATATGGACACCCTTATGCTTAAACATGGTGTTCGTTATGGACAATCCATGACGAGCACAGAAGTCCAATAACAGAACACCACTCTGGTTCAGATCAGGGGGGCCGTTCCTCCCAACCACACCCCTCCAGGTCTCACTGTCATTGCCCACGTGAGCGTTGAAGTCCCCCAGTAGAACAAGGGAGTCCCCAGGAGGCGCACTCTCCAATACCCCCTCCAAGGACTCCAAAAAGGGTGGGTAGTCTGAGCTGCCGTTTGGTGCATAGGCACAAACAACAGTCAGAGCCCGTCCCCCCACACGTAGGCGAAGGGAGGCTACCCTCTCGTTCACCGGGGTGAACCCCAACGTACAGGCACCAAGATGGGGGGCAACCAGTATGCCCACTCCTGCTCGGCGCCTCTCACCAGGGGCAACTCCAGAGTGGAAGAGTGTCCAACCCCTCTCAAGGAAACTGGTTCCAGAGCCAGAGCCATGCGTTGAGGTGAGTCCGACTATTTCTAGTCGGAAACTCTCAACCTCACACACTAGCTCAGGCTCCTTCCCCACCAGAGAGGTGACATTCCATGTCCCAATGGCCAGCTTCTGTAGCCGAGGATCAGACCGCCAGGGTCCCCGCCCTCGGCCACCACCCATCTCACATTGCACCCGACCCCTTTGGCCCCTCCCACAGGTGGTGAGCCCATGGGAAGGGGGACCCACGTCTCCTCTTCGGGCTGTGCCCGGCCGGGCTCCATGGGTAAAAGCCCGGCCACCAGGCGCTCGCCAGCGTGCCCCACCTCCGGGCCTGGCTCCAGAGTGGGGCCCCGGTGACCCGCGTCCGGGCGAGGGAAAACTTAGTCCATTTATTTCACTCATCATAGGGGTTTTTGGGCTGCACTTTGTCTGGTCCCTCACCTAGGACCTGACCTGTATTCATCCATCCGTCCATCCATTTTCGTCCGCTTATCCGAGGTCGAGTCGTGGGGGTAGCAGCCTAAGTAGGGAGGCCCAAACTTCCCTCTCCCCAGCCACTTAGCTCCTCTGGGGGAATCCCAAGGCGTTCCCAGGCCAGCCGAGAAACATAGTCCCTCCAGCGATTCCTGGGTCTTCCTCTGGGCCTCCTCCTGGTGGGACATGCCCGGAACACCTCACCAGGGAGGCGTCCAGGAGGCATCCTAACCAGATGCCCGAGCCACCTCAACTGGCTCCTCTCAACTGTTATTACGTTATAAGTTATTTGGTTCTAGGATGAAGTCAGACAAAAACAGTCAAAAGTGGCCAAAGTCCTTTGGACAGTTTAAAGTTAAAGTTCACAGACCATCCATCTACCCATCCATCATCCATCCATCATCTGCGCCCAGCAGCAACTTTACCAGGGAGACACACGCATCAACATCCACCGCCTTCAGCTCCTCAAGGTGTTCACAGAGTGACCATCTATCCATCCATCCATCCATCCATCCATCATCTGCGCCCAGCAGCAACTTTACCAGGGAGACACTGGCAGTTTCAAAGATCACAGTGTGATGTTTTAAATCAATCAACTTTATTTATAAAGCACATTTTAAAAACCACAGGGTCAACCAAAGTGCTGTACAATAACATAAAAGACAAGTTAATTAAAAACTATAAAAAGCATACAAAAATAAATACATATACCAGTCTTACTGCAGGTGTGTTAACATGCCATAAAAGATAAGATCACGTGTTAAAAGCCAAGGAATAAATGTGTGTTTTTAAATAAGATTTAAAAAGTTTTGAGGACTGTCAGCAGCAACTGCTCAGCTGATCTGAGATCGGGGAGGGCAGGAAGGTTGAAGCAGCTCAGACAAATATGGTTTTGCAACTTTATCAAGCACCTTGTGCATAACTAAATAATAAAATATGTTTTTAATACATCTTTATTGTAAAAATACTAAATTGGAAAATACATGGGTTTAAAGAAGGCAACAAGGTAGGATTATGAATTGGGTTTAAAGATTACAGCTCATGAGGTACTCATTATAGCATGACATCTCTTTCACAACATTCTGTCAAAGCCTTTATTGTGTTCTTCTTCTAGTGGTGGCTACTAGTAAATAGCTTGAGGGAACACTACTGCCACCATGTGGTAAGACGAGTAGGATTCTGGACCCCGCCCACAGAAGGGGTACAAAAAAGCTGTGGAAACAGAACTTAGATGTGACCCGAGCTGAGCCGATCTGAGCCAATCTGATCCGACCTGTGCCGACCGGTGGAAAAGGGGCATTAATGTCCCCTGCCTCAGTTGGGATACAGTTAAAGCTCTCCTGGAGGTGGTGAAGCAAACATGAGGGTAACCACCATATTGTGTCTTTAAACACATACGGTGCCACCCAGATGTAAAGGATATATAGGAGGTCAATATTAATACTGACCTCTTTACCTTAATTAATTTACTTATTCAGATTGAATAGTAATTTCACGGATTCTTTTCTTTTTCCGTTTACCCAATATTTCTGTGATCTTTATGATGGATAAGTAAAACAGAAGCCATAGAGTGACAATGGAAACGTTAACTTAGTTTGGTATGCCAAAGACACTACCATTTATTTAGAATAAATCAACTAAATTAACACCATTACACTTGATTGACATGATTTCACTTTCTTGCAATTTAATACGTCAGCACATTTAAATTGTAACAACAGACATAAATACAGGATGTCATTATACTTAGTCTGTGGCTCAGTCTTAGCTTAAAAATAGTTACCAGCTTAGAAATGGAGATGGAGAAATTTAAGAAGGAGAGGTTAAAGGAGGAAGTTATTTATCTTGAGTGTAACCAGAAATGACACTTTCCATCCGACTTCTGCTAAACCCCAGGTACATTTGTAAACAGCTCTTTACCTTTTGACGACAGCCCGGTAAGAGAAGACCTTGTAGCTTTTCAGATGTACGGGGTCCTTGTGGCGACCAGTACATCTGAGCAGGTTATTCATTTACCTTCCTAGCGTCTCCTGTTTTCGCGTTGGTCATCAGAAAATGCGTCAGCTCCTGGGGCCTCATGTACAAAGTCTTGCGTGGATTTCCTACTGAAAAGTGACGTACGGTCAAATCCAGTAAAGTGTGTACGCACAAAAAAATCCAGATGTATCAAACTGTGCGTACACCGGAATCCACGCACATTCCTTTTGTACATCACAACCAACGTGGAACTGAGCGCACGTGAGACACCTCCCCTGACACGCCTTCATTTACATATGTTAAACAGATGCAAATTACTTCCTGCATGTGTGAAGGACATGTTTGTTTGATCCCTGCGCGATCAGAAATCATTTCTAGATTCAGGAAAATAATGAATTTAATATAATATGAGTGAGGAAAAAATCCTAAGTAAGAATAGTAATAAAATGTGTTCATCACGCAAAGAACGAGTGATTGTGTGTCGGTATTTGTGTGTGCGCGCACCCTGCTTTGGTGCGCCAGCTCATCCATTCATTCTGAGTGAAAATATTAACTTTGCGCACGAGTTTATTACCATAATTACTGTAAACACAGAGGAACTTGGATGTTTGGTTGAACATAGATCTTTGTTTATTTAATAGATGACATGAAGAAACGGGTCTGTGCGTCTCAGTGGAGAGTTTTCATGACATGACGTGATGTTGGAGTCTCCAAACGCTGCGCGCAGCGCGCGCCACAGCCTTGTGCGCAATCTGTTTGTCTGTGAAGCTGTTACTCTCCAACAAGTTATATATGGTGTACTTTCACGTGTCATTTTGGAGAAATCTACAATAAACGCAGATTATGAATCACCTCCAGCTGCCGTGTGAGGGTGCGCGCGCGCTCCAAAGCGCGACCACTCAGCCTTTGGAATCATATAGATGAGACCATTCTATTGGACATGATCCGGCTTTGTGTGGACTGGAATGGCACAGTCCCGATCGACCTGCCAGCTCCCTCAACAAAGCTCCTGTGGAACAGTTTGATCGCTGCTGCTTCTCATGTGCACGCGTGATGCACCTGTGTTGCTCCAGAGCGCAGCAGTGCCAAACTGAAAAATGATTATTTCTGAAAACGGCTGATAAGCCATATCATAGATCAGAAAATTATATCTGTTTATAAATGAATGCTCTGCGTGTTACACTACGTATTTATTATATCCTCCAGTAAGGCTGAATGAATCCGTTCCTGTTAAATTTATTTTTGGCACAACTTTGCGCGTGCTTTATTTAACTGCGTCATGTGGATGTAATACTTGTTAATCGTGTGTTTGATGGGAATATTAATCATTTTCACATCATGAACAGTTAATAATAATAATAATAATAATAATAATAATAATAATAATAATAATAATAATGAATTCAATTTATAACGCACTTTTCATTAATGAAAATCTCAAAGTGCTACAAGGTGCAACAGAATTAAATGTCAATAAAACATTTAATAAACAATTAAAATCAACAACAGTATCAGCTATGATCAAAAGTAGAATCATGAGGAGTAGAGTATGCTCGGTTGAAAAGAAAGGTCTTCAAGCCGCTCTTAAAGTCAACCACAGACTGTGGGGCTTCAGTTTCTCTGAATCACCTGTAAGTGTCGCCAAAGGAACAAGAACCACAGAAACGTGCGTACGCGTGCTCTGGGGCTTGCGTGGAAATGTACCTGGATGCGCACATATTCACGTTCAGTTCAGTTTTGATACATACGGGGTTTTGCGTGGATAGTGACGCACGCAAGGTTTTTGTGCGCACGCACGGTTGATACATGAGGCCCCTGGTCTCTGGCTCAAGAAAACTTATTCCAGGAAGGAATAAACAAAGTTTTGAGCTTACGCTCGTTCGAAGTGGACTCATAACAACATGTTATTAGTCCTTAACTGGATGACGTGTCCTTAGCGTGTGACTGAGTTCATCCAGCTCTTTGGGACGACCTCATGTCTTGAAGTTCCCAGCAGACTTCCTCGTTCCAGCAAAAGCTTAGAACTTTTAGTAGAAGATCTGAGAGGAGCGAGACTTGTCTCTTCCCCATTGGTCCAAAAAGAACCAGTCGAGCAGTTCACTTGTTATCACGATTCAAGGTGAAATTCAGAGCAGAGTGAAATTGTTTAGGAAAAGTATCTGAGTGAGAAGACTTTCAGACGCTAGTTAGAGTTTTAGCTGAAACTCAACAAAAACAACTTCTGTGTAAGTCAGTTTGACCTTTTATCTGAACTTTGACACCATTTCATTTGATCAAGTAACACAGTCATGCTTCACATTTAAAGAATAACACAGCATATAACATATATCATGAAAATGACAAAAGTTATTCTTTTGATTACATTAGAATAAAATCAAAGATAGAAATAGTCTCTTTTGGTGACTATGTTCTCAGATTACAACTAATGGAATAATTTGTAGTAAATGTCTTGCTTTACTGAGAGGTCAGTAAAGGTCATCTCTGGAACAGTTCAAAAATACACAGGTGTATCAGAGCGGGCACGGTCATGCCCACTACATCTCCCCCCTTTTGGAAGCCATCGCCAGTCCTTGGGGATGGGGTCCAACACGAAAGGAAACCTTGAACTGTCTCTGATCTTGAAGTAATCCAGCAAGTGGAAAAGAAAAATCAAAAATTATAATCCCATAAAGTTTTTGGAACTTCCATACTGTTCGTAGGTAATCCCATTGCGGTAAGCTTTTAATCCCTTGGAAAACTGAGTCTGTTAACTCTTGGAAAACAAAGTCTGTGATCCCTTGGAAAACAAAGTCTTATAATCCACAGCGGTAATTCCACAGCAGTAATTCCATATCGATTAGAGTTGGTGATTTCATCAGCAACAATTGTTTTTATAATCAGCATGTAGAGGGGATCCCTCGATTGACGCAGAGGAGGCGACCCTTGGATGAAGGTTGAAGACCAAGCGTTGGAGCTGCAGGTCCCCACATCGAAGGTTGTTGGCTGGTTGGCTTCCAGTCAGTGCCACTCTGGTTCTATGTGTCATGCAATTATGTGGTTTTTAGGTGGGCTTACGATTGGGATTCTACATTAGGCCCTACCTATATGCACCTGGTGTGTAAGCTATCATGATTTAGATCAGCTACAATTACCAATTAAGGGGTGGATCAATTCTGTAAAATTAGAAATAGGGATCTATACCTATAAAATTTTGGAGGGCTTCTGTAACGAAGGCCTCTAATTCCAAACTATTCCTCCATTCATTACTTAGTTTAGGTTAAACTAAAATAGAAAAATGAAATATAGTTTGATCTAAATGTCTGTTGTCTTTTAGACGAACGACGTAGGATTTGGTATTCCTAATAAATTTTGAAGTCTATGGCGAGACTCATCAAAATGAATAGATAATCTAGAATAGAAACGATCGAATCGGTTCAATTTAGAAATTGTGAGACCAGTGTAGTTTATGGTACCTTGAGTAGCTTTAAACTACATTGACTCTTCGACGATTGAGATTTAACAAAACGAACTGCATGTTGGCATAGTTAAATCCATATCATTCATTAACCAATGTTAATACAAAACCTTTTTGGCTGGGAGTGTTCAGAACCAAACAATATCTCAACTAATGACAACAGTAATGACTAAACAACAAGGAAACAACGTTTCACTGCTTCGACACACTCTTGTCGTCAGATTCCAAAGTGCAACACACAAGAAAAACAGGTCTCAACTTTATGACCGAGGTCAAATTAAATCTCGTGGATTTAAACGGTTGTTAAGGTTAGTTTTTTGTTGTGGGTTTTAGGCTTAGCGTTTCTAAGTTCAAATTGGACAATGCGACTTATAGGGTGGAAAATACGGTAGTTTAAACCTGATTAGTTTATTTACTAACTTGTGTTTGGACGACCTTATTATCCCATGAAGTCGGTGAGTTTGTGAGATCTTTGTCTTTTGTGGATTCATTGAACGCCTTGTAAGGTTTGATCTGATTTCGATGTACCCATTTAGCAATTGGCTCTTTGCGGCCTTTGCTGATTTTGATTTCGTAGACGACTGAGGACACTTTGTCTGTTATCAGATGAGGTCCAGTCCACCTGGGCATCAGTTTGCGGGCGAGAGTTCCGGTCTCGGACCCTCCTTTCCCGGTTGCTGGGGCGAACGTATAGTACCAGACTCTGTCTCCCACTTGGAGTTCATTATGAGAGGCCTTCTGGTCGTAGTACGCCTTGCGTCCTTCAGCGGATTTTTCCAGGTTTTTCTGGGCGAAAGCAAAAGTGTTTCTGAGGTGTACATTCAAATCTTTCATGTATTGTTGTGTAGTGTAGGCTGTCGCCATGGCGGCGTCGCCTGGTTGGTACAACAGGTGTAGAGGGAGAGTCATTTGTCGACCGGTCATCATCTCGAAGGGAGAGATGCCAGTTGATGTGTGTGGAGTGGCTCTTATGGCCATGAGGACCAGAGGGAGTTTCACGTCCCAGTCCTTGTGGTTTGCAGCCACGTATTTCTTCAAAATACTCACCACAGTTCTGTTTGCTCTCTCTACTTGGCCTGAAGCCTGTGGGTGGTAGCCGACATGAAAGTTGGCCTTGACGCCTAGCGTCTTCCACAGTTCTTTCATCACTTCACCTGTGAAGTGTGTACCTTGGTCTGAGTTCACCCGAAGGGGAAGTCCAAACCTTGAGAATATATGATTCATTAACAACATAGCAGTGGTTTGTGCTGTGTCGTTAGGAGCTGGTAGGCATTCTACCCATTTGGTAAATGCACAGGTTACCGTGAGAAAATATTTATTTCCTCTAGAGCTCTTAGTGAGTGGTCCAACCCAGTCGATCTGGAGGTCAGACCATGGGAATGCAATGCCTCTGCTTTGCAGTGGTGCTCTGTGAAGTGGTCTGGTTGGCTGAAACTGGCCACAGACCACGCACCCTTCAATGTAGTCCTTGACATCCTTTTTCATTCCAGGCCAATAGGCAATTTGTTTTAATGCCGTCAGCGTGGCTTTATCTCCTTTGTGTCCTGCGGACGGGAGATCATGGGCATGAACTAACATCACCCCCCTTTGGTCATGGGGAACCACGAACACAGGTGAGGACGTTGGTCCATGAGCGAAAGTTAGGATGCCTTTGATTAGTTTTAGCTGTTTGCGCAGCTGATAAAGGACTTTAAGGTCTGGATCGGAATCCAGTTCGTCTTTAGACGGAGTGTTTTTGTCTGGATCAGTCAGGTACAGTATCATGGAGTTGATAGCAGGATCCGACTTCTGTAGTTGGATGATGTCTGGGTCAGTCAGTGCAGGTCGTACAGAGACTGCGTTGTCAGCAGGTCTGGCTGCGGCCTGTGCACGTGTGACTGCCATAACCCTGACTGTAGGTTGTATTGACAGAGTCTTGATTAACCAGGAGGGGTCGAAGGACCATAGAGGACCTTCGTCGGCTCCTTCTTTGGCTAAGGAATCTGCAATGTCATTGTAGTGCTTGTCATCGCCTGGGACTCTAGAATGTCCTGGAACTTTCTTCCAGTAGATCTGTAAGTCGTGTGATGTCACCAAGTGATCACATGCCATGAAAAGCTCTTTGTGTTTGACCACTTTTCTGTCGCTTGTTAGGAAACCATTCTGTTTCCACACAGCGAGGTGACAAGCGAAACTTAAACGAGCATAGTTAGAGTCAGTGCAGATGACTAGCGTCTTGATGGAGCGTTCTACTACCATCTGGAGAGCTATTAGGATTCCTGCAATCTCAGCGTACTGAGAAGTCTGAGAGCCTAATTTGTAGCTGAAAGTAATCTGTTCTTGGTCTTGGAGGAGGACCCCTCCAACACCTGCCCTACAGATTTTGTCGCGGAGGAATGAAGATCCATCCACGTACAATGTTGTCATATCTTTGCAGATATTGTCATCAAAGAAGTGGTGATTCGGGTCTTCAGTTACTGGGGGTTTTACCTCAACCGGCGGCTGGGTGGCTGGTACATCTTGTGTACACTTTTGGCAGATTGCCAAGTCCGTCCCCAGATGTGACTTCTTGTTTTGACCATAACGTATGTCTAGGTTAAAACTTTGAAGCGCCATGAGCCACGTTGCAACACGTGAGTTTGTTACCACACCATCTCTGATGCGTTCACTGTTAAGAAAAGTCACTGGCTGGTGTTGTGTTTCCACAATGATTTTCTGTCCACCAATGTAGCTGGAGAAATGTTTAACTGCCCACACTGTGGTCAGTAAAGCTTTCTCACAGTCTGAGAATCTCAACTCGGGGCCTGCCATCGTTTTGCTGGCGTAGGCTACTACACGTTTGTCTCTGTCGTGTATTTGGTACAGACCTGCACTTATGCAATGAGCTGAGAAGCCCACTTCCAAGTAAAACTCTTTGTTGTAGTCTGGGTAGACTAAACATGGGGCTGACTTGATCCTGTTTATAAGAGCGTCCATTGCCTGCTGCTGTTTGTCAGTCCAGACAAATGGAACGTCTTTCTTAAGGAGTTCAGTCAGTGGTTTCGCAAGGTCCGCATAGTTTTCTATGAATTGGTTCGAGTAGTTACACACGCCCAGAAAACTTTGTAGTTCTTTGAGATTGGTGGGGACTTTGAGATTGTCGAGGCCTTGGGTGCGAGTCAGCTGTGGTTGTACTCCGTCTGGACCTACAAGTAGGCCAACGTAGTCCACCTTGGTTCTGCACCATTGGCATTTTGACAGTGATATCTTAGCACCAGCAGTTGTTAGTTGATTCAGAACGTGGTCGATCTCAGCCAAATGTGAGTCCAGTGTTGGCTGCCTCAAAAGGACATTGTCCACGTAAATCAGTGTCCCACGCTCGTGGGCGTCTGGACATGCTCTGTTCAAGAAGATGTTGAACTCTGCAGGTGAGTTAGCGTAGCCAAAGGGACACCTGTTAAAGGTGTATTGACGGCCACCAAAAGTGAAAGCTAGTTTATATTGGTCCTCGTCGCGCACAGGGATGGTCCAAAAACCAGAGGCGACGTCGAGGGTCGAAAAGTACTTACCATTGGTGACCTTGGGCAATTCCTGTTGGAGCTGCGTCATAGGCCATCTGGATAAGGGAACTTGTTTGTTTAGCTTTCTGTAGTCTATAGTGAGTCTCCACTTACCATTTGGTTTTAACACCGGCCATAAAGGCGCAGAGTAAGTGCTGTTACAGTATCGGATGATACCTTTTTCTAACAGGTCATTAATGATTTCTCTGATAGGTTGATGTGCTGCCAGAGGAATCTTGTATTGTCTGACAAATGCAGGTGGAGCATTAGGCGGGGTTGGGATGCTCACTGTGTGGAGCGTGGTCAACCCACAATCCATCGAGTCAGTTGAGAATGATTTCTCATATTTTAGAAGAACTTTGCGAAGTTTGTCCCTTTCTTCATCAGTTTTCAGGGCGTCGGCTTGGGCGACCACCTGGTCAATCTGTGAAGCAATTGAGAGGGGTTCTTGTTCTTTGGGGAGCTCCAGTGAGTCCCCTTCAGTGTCGTAAAACCTGTCAACAGGTAGTGCACTGTAAGTTTGAGGGCATAGACTGTCTCCTTTGTTGAAACCGAACCTGCGGACAGTGTCCTGGTCGGACTCAGTGGGGGAGAAAAGAGCTATGGCCTGTGTTGGTTTCGTGAACAAGACTTGCCCCGTGTGTTGATTTGGGATCAAGTTTTCTGGGAGTCCTCCCAGAAATGGAATGCTTAGCTCAAAATCATGAAAATCAGTAGAGATCAACCATCCTAGCTGTGTGTTTTTTGGGATCAGTACCTCTTCTGTGCTTGTGTTGCACACAGCAACAGTCGTGGTTCTGCAGTCGAGGGTCACTTGGCATGTGGCCTCCATGGACAGTCCTAAGTTGAAAAACATAGGAGATGGTTGAAAGTATGCCTGTTTTGTGCTAATAGCTTGTCCTTTCATGATGTGACACATCACCGGCTTGTTCATAACCTGAGGTGGTACCGCAGTGTTATGGCTGTTAGCAATCTGGCAGACCTCTGGTATGGTCTGTCCAGCCTTAAGGTTCTCTGTGGTTAGCACAGGAGAGTCCTTTGTGGCTGTGTCTAGTGACCACAGTACATTGTTGTTGATGTCCACTCGGACACCTAATCTTACCAAAATGTCGGAGCCTATGTAGGTTGCATGTGGTAAGTTCGGGACCACGAGGAACGGGTGATCCAGTTCTCGTTGGTTCCAGATTAGTTTCAGGTCAATGATCCCTTTTGCGGTCATTACCTGTTTATCGTTGGGGTCTAACGAAAAGCGGAAAGCTTTTTTGTTCATTCCTAGACCCAACTGTTTTTAACCAAGGTTCCATAGAAAGCTTGGCTGATCGCTGATTTCTCCGTCCAAGGAGACAAAACAGCATCATCGGTGTGGGATCCTTGGATCTCAACACCTTTGACTACCTGCGGTAGGTAGTGTTCAGTGAGTGCTGACTGTTTCAGCTCGCAGAGGAGGCTCTCTTGTTGGGCCTTTTCTGCCTCACCTGTTGCTGAAGGTTCACTTACCGGGATTGTGCTCTCGTTGGAGGACCCCTTTGTGCCTTCCGCGGTACCTGCTGTTAAACAGTCAGTGTCACCATGTGTAGGCATATCGATCGGCAGTGGTTGGCTCACTCTGGTCCACATTGTTTGATCGCCATAATCTATAATCGCGTCAAAGCGGTTTATAAAGTCTTGGCCAACCAAAAATGGGAATGAGTCAACGGTGGACACGTGTACCGGGTGGTATAGCGTCATTTCACCAATCTGCATATGAACCATGGCTATAGCTGTAAGGGTTGTACTCGTCTCTGAGAGTCCCTGCAGTACTACAGCACATTCTTTGAGGGGTATTTCCCTGTCAACCCCGCTAGCGGCTATCCTTAGCTCCTTCAACAGTGTGGGAGACATAATGGTTATGTCAGCCCCACCATCCAGGAGGGCCTCTTCTGTGAGGACCCCTTCTAAAGTGATTGACAGGTAAGCCTTCTTAGCGGGCCCCTTCCTGATAATGTTACACAGGAACCTATCAGGTTTTTTCCGACGTGTGTTACGTCTACCATTGTCTGTGTGAATTTCATTCACCTGTACTGGTAGTGCAGTCACACATGGGTCTGAGTGATCGGTCTGTGACGAGTCATTGTCTTTGGTGAGTGAGCTTACCCCCCCTTTTTCCGATGAGGGGCTCTCGGACTCTGTAACAATGAAGTCATGGTTACAGTCAACGTCTTGTTGACTGTCTATACCCTGATTGTCAGCATCCTGACCATCAGTATCTTGGCGACTGTCAGCAATCGTGGCATTGCTGTTATTAGTGTGTTCTGAGTCACTATCAATGATAGTGCTACACATCACTCCAGGTTTGTTTTCCTTGTTTGTTTTTTTCAAACTTTCTAACAACCGACGTATGTTCTCCATCTCTTCTGAGGACAGAGGTTTAGGGCCTTTTTTCTGGAACTTCTGTGGGTTTTTCCTCGCCCCAGACTGTTCAGTTTGAGGTGCAGGATCTGGCGCATTGCTCGGGGGTCCCCTCTGGGACCGCCCTCTTCCATATGAGTCACCTTGGGACCCATATTTCTTTTTCTTTTGGAAAGCCCCCCTTTTTTGATGATGGGGTTCTTCCTCTTGATGCGGCCTGTACCACTTAGGGTCTCTGGACCCCTTTTGGTCTTTGTTCCAGCGGACACCTTCATTTTGCGGTCTGTCAGGTTGGAAATATTGCTTATTCTCGGCTTCCTTAAAAGAGTGAGCTGGCGCTCTTGCTCCTTCAAGGTCTAGCGATTGGTATTTGACCTTTTCACCAGGACACACTTCAAAGGGTGTCTTGTTTGGTGAGCGACCTGTAAAAACATCTATCGCGCACTCTCTTATGTCTTCGATGGACCTCCGTTTATAGTTTGCGCTGACATGTACTTTCTCTCTTATGTCAGGGCAAAGATTTTTGCTGAAGATATATTTAAACCCTATCTCTTCCTCCATCTCTGGCTCGCATCTGTCACCGAAATAGGCACGGAATATTCGGTCATAATATGACCTCGGGTGCTCATTCCTACCTTGCTTGATGTCGGTTGCCGCTATGATGCCATCGGGCCCCGTGCAAGGAGTATACTCCTTTATCAGCGCATCACAGAGAAGACTGTAGTCTTTCATTACTGCGTCTCGTTGACGCTTCATGAAGGCATGCACTGTCCTGTCCGAGGTTAACCTTACCAGACAGATTTTATCATCAACTGTAGCTTCTGGGAAGCGTTGAAGCTGGAAATCAAGGTCCTCGAGATAGATCTTGGTTTCGTGTGAGCCCATTGGGCCAGGGGCGAAGGTTTGAATGCTTTTCGCCATATTCCGTAGTTCAGCCATTGATAGAGGTATTTGTGGG
>JBBPBX010023244.1:7630-40686 GCA_038048925.1 Garcialebias charrua | reverse complement strand
GAGTCAACACTCACCTCTGAGAGGAGAAGAAGAAGAATGTTGAGTCAACATCACCTCTGAGAGGAGAAGAAGAAGAATGTTGAGTCAACACTCACCTCTGAGAGGAGAAGAAGAAGAATGTTGAGTCAACACTCACCTCTGAGAGGAGAAGAAGAAGAATGTTGAGTCAACACTCACCTCTGAGAGGAGAAGAAGAAGAATGTTGAGTCAACATCACCTCTGAGAGGAGAAGAAGAAGAATGTTGAGTCAACACTCACCTCTGAGAGGAGAAGAAGAAGAATGTTGAGTCAACACTCACCTCTGAGAGGAGAAGAAGAAGAATGTTGAGTCAACACTCACCTCTGAGAGGAGAAGAAGAAGAAT
The DNA here is from genome assembly GCA_038048925.1 of Garcialebias charrua. NCBI lineage: Eukaryota > Metazoa > Chordata > Actinopteri > Cyprinodontiformes > Rivulidae > Garcialebias > Garcialebias charrua. Next base: position 40,322 of record JBBPBX010023244.1, on the reverse strand, counting down.
GTTGAGTCAACACTCACCTCTGAGAGGAGAAGAAGAAGAATGTTGAGTCAACACTCACCTCTGAGAGGAGAAGAAGAAGAATGTTGAGTCAACATCACCTCTGAGAGGAGAAGAAGAAGAATGTTGAGTCAACACTCACCTCTGAGAGGAGAAGAAGAAGAATGTTGAGTCAACATCACCTCTGAGAGGAGAAGAAGAAGAATGTTGAGTCAACATCACCTCTGAGAGGAGAAGAAGAAGAATGTTGAGTCAACACTCACCTCTGAGAGGAGAAGAAGAAGAATGTTGAGTCAACACTCACCTCTGAGAGGAGAAGAAGAAGAATGTTGAGTCAACACTCACCTCTGAGAGGAGAAGAAGAAGAATGTTGAGTCATCATCACCTCTGAGAGGAGAAGAAGAAGAATGTTGAGTCATCACTCACCTCATTCAGCTTTCAGTCCTCGTTCTTCTTCTCTGTCCACTCAGAACGGACTCTGGACTCAAGGGGAACACTTCCTGTTCTACATGAACCAGCAGCTTTATGGTGCTTCAACATTTACTGGAAACCAGCTGAGTTTATCTGTGGGTGTGTTTCTGCTGCTCAAAGGTCACTTCTTCTCACCAACACCGACTCCACCATCCAGATGTGAGTGAAGCGTCGCTCGTTGAACGTGTTCACACACGTGTTCACACGTGTTCACACACACGTCAACACCCAGAGTCTGAGCTGCAGCAACAAAAAGTCCAGCAGAGACAGACACTGAGAGAGAAAGCACAAGTGTTGCTGCTCTTTCCTCTTCCTCTCTAACAGACAGCTGTGGCAGCTCCGACTCTACACATCTGGATCATCAGTCCATTCAAGTCCCACACAAGGCTCCCATCTTTGGGCAGCACGGTGGCACAACTGGTAGAGCTGTTGCCTCTCAGCGAGAAGGTTGCCGGTTCAAATCCCGGTCCGGGGCCTTTCTGGGTGGAGTTTGCATGTTCTCCCCGTGCATGCGTGGGTTTCCTCCGGGTACTCCGGTTTCCTCCCACAGACCAAAAAACATGCTTGTTAGGCTGATTGGTGACTCTAAATTGACCCTAGGTGTGAGTGAGAGAGTGGATGGTTGTTTGGTGTGAGTGAGACAGGTCCCTCTTGTAAATGAGTCCCCGTGACTCAACGAGGCTAGCCTGTATAAATAAAGGTTGAATGAATTGAATGAAAAAATGTGTGACCCATCCAGATGTTTGACTAACACAAACACACATTTAACAACAGCTGCAGCTGGAATCAAAGGACTTCCAGAATCCTGAAAGATGAAAACTGATTCTGTCTGTTGCTCCATCAGAACATCTGGAACCTGTTTTGATCATGTGACCACAGCTGGAGGTCAGAAATCCCATTTCTGTGTGTTTCATGTGTTGAACATGAAGAGAAACCATGTTAATGTGTGAACGCTGAGTCAGCATTCACAACATTGTTGGATGTTTTTTTATCTTCTGTCACTTTGTTACAATCTGTTTCTGCAGACTTGATGCTGTTTTAGTCGTTCATCATCAAACTGATGATCTCATTCAGAGCTGACGGATGATTTTTCATCTTTGTAACTTTCATCCTTTTTAAATTATTAAACTTTATTTACAAATATTTTCTATAAAAAACATTAAGATCTCTTAATAACTTTTAAATACACTTTTTAAAATCTGCTTCAGTTTGTCTTCTCTGTTTTAGCCTTCTTGTGCTACTTTAAGCTTTTAGCTGTTGTTTTGCTATTTTCAGTCTTTTTATGCTACAATTATCTTCTAGTTAGCTTTTGCAACTTTAGCTACCATTTTATTTCTTTAGCTTTAGGCTAGCACTTTGCTTTTTTTTGCTTCTGGCTATCATTTTGTTACGTTAGCACCCTCTCACAGTGGATCAACCAGTTGGCTGATGACAGCCGAAACCAGCTGCTCACATGATCAAGGAGGACCACCTCTGGACCATTAGGTCCAGAGGACCAGACTTAGCTTTTTTAGATTTTTCTACCTGGATTGTTGAGCATGCATCAGGGTATTAACTTGGACAGTTTGATCCTTCATTAATGGAGTTATGTGGGTTTTCATAAGCTGACAAAATTTAAAAGGATTTATGTTAGAGCAACAAGCAAACAGATGTTTTCTAATTGTAATTGTCAGTTGAATAAGTTATAATAAATGAGTTGTTCAACATTAAGGAGTACGGTAGTTACATTTATTTTACATTACATTAGATTACATTTAGTTACATTTATAAGTTACATCTGGCCCTTCAAGGACAGCCATTATGCCGATGTGGCCCTCGGTGAAAATGAGTTTGACACCCCTGCTTTAGGCTTTGAGCTGCAGTGTTGCTTTATTTAGCTTTTAGCTAGCCTTCTGCTACATTTAGCAATCTCTATGCTACTTTAATCTTTTACCTAAAGTTTAGCTACTTCAAACTTTTAGCAAGTGATTCTCTTCTTTAACTTTTAACTACAGTAGTGTTCATCTTTTTTATCTTTTAGCTCGTGTTGTGTATCAGCTTCAGCTTTTCGGCTGGTTTCAGCAGACTCTTTCAGCTCAGCGTTCAGTTTCACAAACGAGAATTATTTTTACAAACTGATCCTGACGCTGCAGAGAAAAGCAGCTGAAGAAAATGCATCGATGGATCCAAACTACTCTGTCATGAGCTGAAGAGGAACATGTAGCTGAACTACATTTCCCATAAGCGTTAGCTCCAGCAGCTGCTGCCTCATGGGAGATGTAGTTGTTGAAGGCTCAGTGAAGCTTTGTGGTGGATGTTTCCTGAAATGAGGAGGTGTTCAGATGGTGTGGACAGAAAGTGACAGGAACATGTTGAAGGTTTAAAAATCATCTCAACATGAACTGTGTGACAGACTTTTAGAACAGAGGCTGAGTTCAGGACTTCAGCAGGAACTCTGCAAACACCTGAACTTCTCCACACGTCTCACTGAAGCATGAACTGTGTGACAGACTTTTAGAACAGAGGCTGAGTTCAGGACTTCAGCAGGAACTCTGCAAACACCTGAACTTCTCCACACGTCTCACTGAAGCATGAACTGTGTGACAGACTTTTAGAACAGAGGCTGAGTTCAGGACTTCAGCAGGAACTCTGCAAACACCTGAACTTCTCCACACGTCTCACTGAAACATGAACTGTGTGACAGACTTTTAGAACAGAGGCTGAGTTCAGGACTTCAGCAGGAACTCTGCAAACACCTGAACTTCTCCACACGTCTCACTGAAGCACGTGGACTTCTTGTGAGTCAAGTGTTGGTCAGTTCAGAGAAACATCTTCCTGGATGTTCTTCTTCTTCTCTCCTCTTCATGTTTGTGGGGATTTAAGGGCCGTTAGAAGCTCCTGCAGCTGAGTGGAACATCTGGACCTGAGATGTGGAGCAGGTTCTGTGGACAGAACTCAGCAGAACCAACGTTTGAGAGGCTGCACTCAGAGTGGGAGGAGCCTCTGAAGAACGTTGCTGAGCTTCAAACAGACACAGAGTCCAGGAGAGAATTAGTTTCTACTTCCTGAACGTTTCTCCACTGCAGCCAGATGTTGGTCAGCTGAACATCTGCAGAAACAGGAGACATGTTTGTCCTCTCCTGTTCACTTCAGCTGTTCTGATGCTGGACACAATTAAAGGCCTGGCAGTCCTTGAAATAATGCATGGCCCGCCACCTTTCATCTTTCTTTTAGACTAAGATCAGATCAAGTTTGAGTCAAACCTGTAAAATAATAATAAATTCATTAATTTGTTTACATTGTTTCAGTCCACCTCGTCACCAGTTTGTAGTGGTAGTTCACCAATACCTGTTTGTAACCACTAATGTTGTGTAACAGGGTTGTTGTTTAATGAATTTGATCAAAAATTATATTTTTCTTGTTTTGCAAAAAATGTAGTAGTTATTAGAAATGTTTCTTTTAATCTTTGTGGAAACTGTTTAGATCCTGTTTTCCATGTAATCCAGGTTCCTTTTGTTTGTGTAGTGACGACACCTCCTGGTGGTTTTTTTTATATTTATAAGAGAAACAAGTACAAAAAAAAACTTACAATGTCAAACATGGCTTGAGACTTAAGGCATGCATAGCACAAAAGAGAATAAAGGCACATAAACAAAAACAAAAATGTGTTTTGGTCAGCTTACAACAGAAATCCGTTACAGATTGTTTTAGTTTTTAAAGCTTTGGCATTAGTACAATACTTTAAAGTAGATAAGTAAGAGGAAATATAATTAGAAAACACTATAAATCTAGGTTTTAGCAAGGAGAATTTACAACTGTGGATGTAAAATTTGGCTAAGAGTAGTATTAAATTTACAACAAAAACTTTCTTACTTGAAATATTTGGACAAAAGAAACCAAACAGTATAATTTTAGCGTCAAATGGTAGGTCAATTTCTAACTTTCTATTTACATACATGAAAATGTCTTTCCAGAACAGCTGAGTATGAGAACAGTCCCAGAAGAGATGGATGATGGTCTCCTCAGAGCTGTGGCAGAGTGAACACATTGGGTCTACGTTTGGACGGTACTTGGAGATTATATAGTTTACAGGATAACATTTATGCAGAATCTTTAGGGACACTTCTCGAATCTTATTAGTTATAAAGTATTTTCTAGGTAACAACCAAACATCTTTCCAACAGATATCATTAAATAAATTATCCCAGAAGAATATAGAAGCAGGTTTACTAATACATTCTCTAATTATTAATTCTCTAATACATTTGTTATTTGTTTTTTCACTTAAAAAAGGGTCAGAGTTACCAATGAATAATTCTTCAGTTAAATAGTTCGTGCTGTTGTGTACAGGATTTGACATCAACATTTTTACACCAGATGGAATTGCACCTCCTGGTGGTGGTTGCTGGTAAATATGTGGACATGACGTCACCAGCTCGGCCTATTTGTTTTCCTTCGTGTTCCTTCAAAACATTCAATGATGTAGGACAGAAGAAAAATAAGTCCATGTCAACACTTGATGACCATATAACTATGAAAGAAATCAAAATGGCGTTAAAAGACACAGGTTACTCAGCTCCAGGAGAAGATAACCTATGCTATGTTATGTTTAGAAATCTTCCAGAAATAACATTAAATATTATATTAAAACTGTTCAATAAAATATGGGAAGAAGGAACTGTCCCAAAGAGTTGGAAACGAGCCATAATTCTACCATTTAATAAACCAGGGAAGGATCCATCATGCGCAGACAACTACAGACCCATAGCATTAACATCCCATCTATGTAAACTGATGGAGAAAATATTAGTTAGTAGATCAAGAATCAAGAATCAAGAATCAAGAAGGTTTATTAACATTGCATCAATTTTCACCGATTACAACGTAAATATGTAGTTGCAGGCATCCAGAAGAGAGAATGAGTGCAAAAGCTGCAGCAAAACAAAGCACATAACATGTTTTATCAACACACGATATGTTTTATCAACACACGACATGTTTATTCAACACATGATATGCTCTTAGCGCGGCCAGGCCCAATCTGTCCCCAGATGAAGGTCAAAAGCAGGAAAAACAGGCAGAAACACTGGGATTCACAGCATTGATATTAAAAAAAGATGAATCACATTTTGTCTTCAAGACACCGCGTGATTCAGTAAAAACCATATCAGAGCACATTTAGTTACAATAACAAAGGAAATACGGCAGGCAAGGAGATTGGGTCTATGATTAATTTCAGACAAGCACAAAGTTCAGCAGATGTGCAGCTGGGTGTTATCTGAAGCTTCACAGAAATCTCTGGGGAGGGGGAGGAGGGGGGGGGCTCTTCAGCTCCTCACTCTGGGAGAATGGATTCCCACAGCCCGCTTTTCAAGGACATGTGCAGAAGCCAGATAATGTTCTTGTTTGTTATCCAAATAGACCACAGTGTTCTTTTCCACTGCCGCCTCCAAGTCTGTGGGTGCTGTTTCATGGCCGAAAGAAATCCAAATATGTGGTTCTGCTCTGCCCCGCTTCATGAGCTTCCACCTGTCCCTTGATCGATCCTGGGTGGCTGCAAACAAGTCCCAAAACGGACAGCAGGTGCACGGTGGTCCACCACTGCACCAATCGTGCGATTGAGCTCATACAGCAGCTGGGATGAGGAGCCCACGGCCCGGTTCAGAGAATTTTGCTGATCAGGCAGTCCCGACAGCGCTCTGATAGCCGCCGAAGCCTCCCTCAGCTTCCGATAACAAACAACTCCGGTTACGCCAAAAAACAGAGCAGTTGCTACCAATAATCCAATAATCCACAAATCCTCCACGTCCTCCACACTCAGAACGGACAGACACATGGGCTGCCACTGACCCCACGAGTCCAGCACGTATCCAGCCGCGTGTGTGTCGGAGGGACAGACAGCTTCTCCTGACACGGTCCGCTTCGTGGAAAAAATCTTATCCATTGAAGAAACAGCCCAATTGATTAATTCCATATTGGTTCGAGTGAGCGCTGAAGGGTCGCAGACGAGACGAAAAGCAAGCAGGGAGTAGGAAAAACTTAGGGAGGGAAGAGCAGAAAGATATGCGACCTGCCTTGCCGAGTGCCGGAAGAAGAAGTATGTTCTGGAAAAAAGAGAACTTATAAATAAATATCAATGTGGTTTTAGAACTGGCAGGTCCACAGTAGATGCTCTAGTAAGAGTGTGTACTGATATAGAAAAAACACTGAAAATGAAAGAAATTATGATTATAGTATTCTTTGACATAGAAAAAGCATATGATTCTATGTGGAGGGAAGGACTGTTAATAAAACTAGATCAAATGGGAATAGACGGGAGGATATATAACTGGATTGCCAGCTTCTTTAAGGATAGGTCAATAAGAGTTAAAGTTGGGGGTGAATTGTCAAGAGTCTTCAAAGTGGAAAATGGCACCCCTCAAGGTAGTGTAATTAGCCCAGTTTTATTCAACATAATGATTAACGATATCTTTGCAAATCTTGACAGAAGCATCAAATCAGCACTATATGCGGATGATGGAGCAATATGGATGAGGGGGAGAAATGTTCCACATGTTGTTAAAAGCATTAGAAAAGCAATTAATCAAATAGAGAGCTGGTCTTATGAATGGGGTTTCAAACTGTCTGTAAGCAAAACTAAATACATGATGATAACAAACAAAAAGAAGATAAAAGATGAACATTTCTTACTATATGGACAACCTATACAATTGGTTAGTGAATTTAAATATCTTGGCTTATGGTTAGACAGTTCATACACATGGCAATGTCATTTAAATCAGGTAGAGACAAAGTGTAAAAGAGTAATAAATCTAATGAAAGCAGTGGCAGGTAATAACTGGGGAGCAGATAAACAATCACTTTTAAATATATACAGAGCTCTCATGAGATCGACGTTGGACTATGGATGCATAGTGTATGGAGCAGCAGCAAATTCAACACTTCAAAAATTAGATAGACTTCAATCCAGAGCATTACGTGTGTGCACAGGAGCAATAAAGACAACCCCCATTAATGCACTACTTATAGAAAGTGGTGAAACTCCGTTAGAAATGAGAAGAACTAAACTGTCATTAACTTACTGGATTAAACTCAAAGGAAGTAAAGAAAATCCTGCAGCAACGACAGTTGAGGATTGTTGGGAATATAACAAATATCATAGAAACGGATTTGGGTGGAAAATAAACAAATTAGCGGAAATATATGGAATAGACAATATAGAATTTGCACAGATTAATCCAAATAGTGTTATCTCACCCTGGTTAATACCAGAAAGTGAAGTTGATATGAAAATACTAGAAATGAAGAAAGAATGGAACGTAAATGAAATAGGGGTGAACACCAGCAAATACATTAGAGAATCATATTATAATTATATGGAAATTTACACAGATGGCTCAAAAAATACAAAGGGGTGGGTGGGAATAGGAGTTTATATCCCAGAATTTGAAGTTTGTATTTCCAAAAGGATATCGGATCAAATTTCAATATACTCAGCAGAAATGGTGGCAGTTATATTTAGCTTGCAATGGATTGAGGAGGTTAGGCCAGATAGGGTGGTTATATGCACTGATTCAAAGGCTGTCATAGAAAGTATGCAGTCGAAAGGAAACGACAGGAAAGACCTTCTTTTGGAAATACAGCACACATTATTCCGGTTACACAGAGGTGGAATTGATGTACAGTTTTGTTGGGTACCAGCACACGAGGGGGTGGAAGGGAATGAACGAGCAGATAAACTTGCTAAAAAAGCATTGAAAGGAGAAATAACAGTTAATATAACGTTAGGGAAAGGAGAGGGTAAGTCAATTATTAAAGGAAAAGAAAAAGAAAAATGGCAGAAAAGATGGAATGAAGACAAGAAAGGAAGAAGATTATTCAAAATACAAAAATCAGTTACAATAAATAATTATAGAGAAAGATGTAGAAGAGAAGAGGTGATAGTAATGAGAATGAGGGTAGGCCATACACTTCTAAATGATACAATGTTCTTGATAGGGAAACGGAATGACAGTAGATGTGTGGAATGTGGGGAAACAGAAAGTGTAGAACATGTGCTGATGGAATGCATTAAATATACAAATGAAAGGGACAGATTGAAAAGAAAAGTCAAAGAGGCAGGGAGAGTTTGGAGTATGGGAGGAATTTTAGGGACTGAAGGGGATAAGGATAAAATAAAAGATGTTAGAAAAGAGTTGTTCATTTATCTACATAAAATTAATATTAAAAGTAAAATACAGTATAGGAATAGGAGGCCATGAGCTACACACTCTTGCTCAGTAGGTGGCGGTATGCACCTGAACGCTGTTTGCAATCCGCCATTAAACTAAAAGAAGAAGAAGAAGGAGGTGTTCGTTGTTCTACAGCGGACCATTTGAAACATGAAGTCACGAGCAGTTCAGTTTGAAGAGCGTTTTGGAATGGGGATCTAGTAAAGGTGGACGTAAATACTTTATGTATTTCTTGACGTCAACAGGTTTAAGTTGAAGACTGTGAGTAGTTTAGGGATGGTACAAATAGATGGCGGTAATACACCGGAAGGTTGTAAACTGCCGTAAAACCTCACAGAAGAAGAAGAAGAAAGGTGTTCGTGTTCAAGATGGCGCTCTAAACGGACGCTCTGATATTCAACCGACACATTTTCATATATTAAAGGGAGTTGTTTGCTACAAGGAGACATTCTGCTGACAAGGTACCATAATAAGTGTATAGACACTGTAGAGTGATGTGAAGGTGCAGAAAGAAGAAAACACGAGTCCAGCAAACTATCCACCGCTAGCGTAGCTAACAACAAGCTAGCTGGATCTAAAAGTTCGACCGCTGCCAGCATGCATGATTATATTAGCCCAGATGTTGATGAGGGGATGGAAGCAGAGTTTACACCTCTGCCCGTGACACCCTCCAAGGTTTACAGCAGAGAAACAAAGGAAGCTACAAGAGTTTCCTTCTGATGAGAAGCTACGTCTGGATTTAGCTCCGTGATTTATTTCAATTACTGATGAAAAAAGACTTCTCGTGAGTCAAATACTTTATTCTGTGATTTAGTTCCAAGCTGCTGCTGCCAGAGGCTTGTAACACTGCAGCTTCTTGTCTGTGGAGAGGAAGTTACTTCACTCTGTTAGCATCTGTAGCTGTTTGCATGGGTAGCTGTTAGCATGTGGAGCTGTTAGCATCTGTAGCTGTTAGTATCGGTAGCTGTTGGCATCTGTAGCTGTTGGCATCTGTAGCTGTTAGCAGCTATAGCTGTTAGCATCTGTAGCTGTTAGCATCTGTAGCTGTTAGCGTCTGTAGCTGTTAGTATCTGTAGCTGTTAGTATCTGTAGCTGTTAGTATCTGTAGTAGTTAGCATCTGTAGTAGTTAGCATCTGTAGTAGTTAGCATCTGTAGCAGTTAGCATGTGTAGCTGTTAGTACCTATAGCTGTTAGCATCTGTAGCTGTTAGCATCTGTAGCTGTTAGCATGTGTAGCTGTTAGCATGTGTAGCTGTTAGAATCTGTAGCTGTTAGCAGCTGTAGCTGTTAGCATGTGTAGCTGTTAGCAGCTGTAGCTGTTAGCATGTGTAGCTGTTAGCACTGTAGCTGTTAGCATCTGTAGCTGTTAGCATCTGTAGCTGTTAGCATGTGTAGCTGTTAGCATCTGTAGCTGTTAGTATCGGTAGCTGTTAGTATCGGTAGCTGTTAGTATCGGTAGCTGTTTGCATCTGTAGCTGTTTGCATCTGTAGCTGTTTGCATCTGTAGCTGTTAGCATCTGTAGCTGTTAGCATCTGTAGCTGTTAGCATCTGTAGCTGTTAGCATCTGTAGCTGTTAGCGTCTGTAGCAGTTAGCGTCTGTAGCAGTTAGCATGTTTNGTAGCTGTTAGCATGTGTAGCTGTTAGCATCTGTAGCTGTTAGCATCTGTAGCTGTTAGCATGTGTAGCTGTTAGCATGTGTAGCTGTTAGAATCTGTAGCTGTTAGCAGCTGTAGCTGTTAGCATGTGTAGCTGTTAGCAGCTGTAGCTGTTAGCGTGTGTAGCTGTTAGCATCTGTAGCTGTTAGCATCTGTAGCTGTTAGCATGTGTAGCTGTTAGCATCTGTAGCTGTTAGTATCGGTAGCTGTTAGTATCGGTAGCTGTTAGTATCGGTAGCTGTTTGCATCTGTAGCTGTTTGCATCTGTAGCTGTTTGCATCTGTAGCTGTTAGTATCTGTAGCTGTTAGCATCTATAGCTGTTAGCATCTGTAGCTGTTAGCATCTGTAGCTGTTAGCGTCTGTAGCAGTTAGCGTCTGTAGCAGTTAGCATGTTTAGCTGTTAGCATCTGTAGCTGTCAGCATCTGTAGCTGTCAGCATCTGCAGCTGTCAGCATCTGTATTTGTTAGCATCTGTAGCTGTTAGCATCTGTAGCTGTTAGCATCTGTAGCTGTCAGCATCTGTAGCTGTCAGCATCTGTAGCTGTTAGCATCTGTAGCTGTTAGCATGTGTAGTTGTTAGCATGTGTAGCTGTTAGCATCTGTAGCTGTTAGTATCGGTAGCTGTTAGTATTGGTAGCTGTTTGCATCTGTAGCTGTTTGCATCTGTAGCTGTTAGCATCTGTAGCTGTTAGTATCTGTAGCTGTTAGCAGCTATAGCTGTTAGCATCTGTAGCTGTTAGCATCTGTAGCTGTTAGCGTCTGTAGCTGTTAGCGTCTGTAGCAGTTAGCATGTTTAGCTGTTAGCATCTGTAGCTGTCAGCATCTGTATTTGTTAGCATCTGTAGCTGTTAGCATCTGTAGCTGTTAGCATCTGTAGCTGTCAGCATCTGTAGCTGTCAGCATCTGTAGCTGTTAGCATCTGTAGCTGTTAGCATGTGTAGCTGTTAGCATGTGTAGCTGTTAGCATGTGTAGCTGTTAGCATGTGTAGCTGTTAGCAGCTACGTCTCGTTGTCGCGTGCTTGGATAATCTAGTCTCGTGACTGTGTGTGTGTTTTTCTGTGTAGGAGCAGGAGCTTCACGTCAGACCTCCACCAACCACATGTTTGTTCTCTAACAGGTATGGTTGTAATTTCTAGTAAAATTGTTCAATATTATACTTCGGTCCAGCAGCCTCCACTTCTAAAAGTCAGCGCTCACGCGGTTTGGTTGTGCACGCGCTAACACCATGAATTAGATAGTCACGCTTGCGAGGTTCTTTCAAAATAAAAGCTGATCTGTGTCTCCTGTTGGTACAAACTCTGTACATAAAACACATGTTAGCACTGGAAGCTGTAATGGGACCAACATTCCTGCTCAGCTGTTTCCACTAAAAGTTTGAATGTCGCCCCCATATCCAAAGAGTAGAGAACTTTTTGTGTTGCTAAGTTAAATGAATAAAAAACTTCAATGTGTTTTTCATGTTTTGACTCTAGATGATTGAAGTCATTCTTGCTGGTCTATGTTCAGAAATGATTTTTAAAGGGGACCACACATGCAAAATTCACTTTTTAATGTTTTTTTACTAAACTTTGGGTATTTACTTCATAAAAAAACAGTCCTTGTGCCAAAAAAATGCACCCAGTGGTTTATTTACTCTAAGTAGATTTATTTTACTGTGATGAAAACGGTTCGTTTTTGAAATAAAATGGAAGTCAATCGCGCCTGTGACGTCACAGGCGCGAGGACAACCCACCTCAAACCTGAGTCCAGCCCCTCACCTGGTTAGGCTCAACCCACTTCTGTATTAAACACATGACTGTTGTTTTTCATGATTTCATCTCATCTTTTGTTTATATGTTCTTAATTTCATGTGTACAGCACTTTGTTGCAGCTGTGTTTTTTTAAATGGCTTTATAAATAAAGTATAATTGTTATTTTTATGTTTTAGTTCAATTTTTAGTGTATTTGCGATCGCTGCCAACGCGCAGCCGGCAAAAATTAAACGAGCGGACCACAGGCGGAAGGACCGGGTTCGACGGGACCCTCTTCCGGCGCCATGGAGCGGAGCTTCAACTGTACAGCCTTGCTGCAGCCTCGCAGCAGCCTCGCAGCAGTGAGGACCTTCCCCTTACGGATTAATTTACGGGAGACACTTGGTGAACTTTGTGTTGTCTTGACTGGAACAGCGATAACGCCCAAAGTCTCCGAGCGGAGCTGGCGAAAACCGGAAGAGGAACAAGCTAACATTAGCTTCGGATTCGGGTGGTATAATGCTAAAAGGAGCAGCAAACTGCGGCGCGCTCAGACGGGTTTCGGTAAGTTATCTTAAGCTAGCACTAACAGTAAGTCAAATGAGTAATAAAAAAAGAGCTAATTTTAAAACAACAACACATTACAGATACTGGCTGTTATGAGGGCGTTAACAGATCTTTGAAGGGCGTGGACTTCAGAACTTCTATCAGAAACCGGTCGTTCAAAACGAAAGTTAAAAATGGCAGAATTAAAAAGGGTATAATTGATTATCTAAGAATTATTTTGTGCATTAAATTGAAGGAATAGGGTCTAGATAGCACACAGAAATAACATAAAAATTTAAAAAATGCATCTGAGGTCCCCTTTAATGTCCTGTGAATATGGATCCATAATATTTAACTTTTGTCTCTGTTTTGTGGTTATTTGTATGTTCATTATGTGAGAATGTTAAATTGTTTTCCCTGAAGTTTCTATTAATATTAAAACAAAACTCTTAGTTTCCAGTGACCAGTCTCACTTCAGGCTGACTGTAGAACATCTCCAGATGTTGTTCACCAAATGTCACCGAGATCTCATGTCGAATTTCAAAATAAAGGCTCTCCAAAGTTGGAAATTTCCATGTAATTTTCCCTAAGTTGCTGTATTTGTTGCTTGTTCTTCAGGATGTTGTAGAAACAGTGAGGGTAAGTACGACTTTACCACAAATCACATCATTACTGTGCCAAAAGTTTGTCTCCTTGAAATGCAACATAGTTCAAGTAAAAACAGGAATGTTTAATTTAAAATAATGTATATGTTTAATAATTTTAAGTGACAATAACCATTTGGAAAAACAACAGTTAAAATTGTACATTAATTTCAGAAATTACATTTGTAGCATTTTAACATAAATTGTTTCTTTTTACTGGTAAATTTTTAGAATTACAAGAGCTTTGTGTTATTTGTCCATGTCGACCAAAATCACTGGAGGTTTCTGGTTAGTGTGTATAAAAATTATACTTATTGTTTTCTGAGAACATTTTAATTAAAAGTTTCATATTTTTGATTTGTGCAGAAACTCTGTGAACCACAGTCTTTGTGGTGGATCAAGTTCAGCAGAAGACAATTCAAAACCTGCTGCAAAATAGAATAGAAGAGACCTTTATTATCATTGCACATGAATACAGTGAAATCTGGGTTTGCTTCCCAGAATAAAAGTAAAAACGGTAAAATATAAAACAATATAAAAATATAAACCATATTAAAGTTAATAACAGGTTTGAAACACTCCAAATGTGCAACACAAGCAGATTGATATTACACCAGTTGTCCCTTATTCAGTTTTTATTACAGATTTTGTTAAGTTCAGTAACGGTGGACAGATAAAAACTATATTTAAATCTGCTTCTTCTCCACATCGAGAGGAGCCAGTTGAGGTGTTTCGGGCATGTCCCACCGGGAGGAGACCCAGAGGAAGACCTAGGACACGCTGGAGGGACTATGTTTCTCGGCTGGCCTGGGAACGCCTTGGGATTCCCCCAGAGGAGCTGCTCCAAGTGGCTGGGGAGAGAAAAGTCTGGGCCTCCCTACTTAGTCTGCTACCCCCGCGACCCGACTTCGGATAAGCGGACGAAAATGGATGGATGGATGGATAAATCTGTTTGTTCTTGTCTTGATTGATCTGTACCTTTTCCCTGATGGTAACAGTTCTCATATTATATAATAAATAATAATATAAATAAATCATCCACAAATAATTTTGTAACAACAGCAAGTATGACGTCATTAACAGCTTTTATTTTGAAAACTCGCAGGTTACCATAATAAATTCATAGTGTTTGTGTGCACAACAAAACTATCATTTTGGAAGTGGAGACTGGCTTGACGACATTTTTTACTGCTTGATGTTCTCAGAGTTGGGGCAGGAGCTACATGTCAGACCACCACCAACCACATGTTTTTTTTCTGTTATAGATGAAGTTCATGTTAATAAATGTTGTGAAGCTGAGAAGAGTTCCTGGTTGAGCGATTCATCAGTTCACTGGTATCAAACCAAACATCAGGGTTACACAGGTATGTATTTATTTACTGCAGTCTAAAGTGAAGTGTGAAGCTAAGCTGTGTTGAATATTTTCTTTGACTGACTTCGAATGACGAAAAAAAAGAGTCGGGCGGAATATTCAGATGAACTTTAGTGAAATAAAAGGTGATGAACGAATCATACATACAGATACATAGCTGAGTGTCGAACAGAATCCTCAGAAAAACTTAAACGTTGTTTTTTCAACCTTGCTCTCAACGGAGGCAGTCGCAACTCTTCCCTCTCCTGTCCTCCCCCCCCCCTGCTGCTGGCAGCTCCACAGCAAAGCGCCTCGAACGCAAATTAAGATGGATTGGAGGTTTGGGCATTCGATTCTACAAGAAGATTTCCACAGAAGAAGGCACAAGGGGAGCCTTTTCAACCTCACAGAGTGACGGAGGATACGCCATGGATTCCGCCATGGATTCCGTGGATGTCTGGGTGTGCTCTGTGGAGGTGAAGAATCTTGGAATCTTGGATTATATTGGTTATGATGGCAGCGCTTTCCTTTTTGGCATTTGTGGAGCACTGGTCTATCGCAAAAGAGGGAGACTTCAGCAGGACTTAATGCCTGGAGCACCCGACGTCTGGTCTGCGCTGTGACCTCGAGAAATCAGCTGTGTGCGAGCTTATTCGGGGGGTGAACAGATCAACCTTGGTTTTAGGACTCTGTTCGCTGTGGTCAACATCAGAATTCAGCTGTTTGAGAGCTTATCCAGAGGGTGAGCTGGTCACCCTTGGACTTAGGACTCGGGTCGCTGTGGTCAACATCTGAGGTCAGAGTTGGATCAGTGGGAAAAAAAAAAAGTCCCGAATTGGATCATATGAACAGAATGGCCCTTACAGACTGAAGGCTGCTGAAATTACAAAGTGTGCCTGATGTAAAAATATTTGTAATTCTTATCTGGCTCCCTTGGAAACAGCCTTGGAAAAGGCTGGATATCTAATCTCTCCTGAGACGTGGCTACTGTGGAAAAAAGCTGTTCTTGTCTTGTCTGCTCCCCCCCCCCGGAGAACTTTTCTATGAGCGTTATCGGAGGCATCCGGAATGTATCATGGACAGATCCTCCCTGCCTCAGTTTCAACCTGCAACATGTAACTGTCATAAATGTGCTTATGATATGGTTTTTACTGGGTCATGCGGTGTCTTGCAGACAAAATGTGATTCATTTTTTTTAAAATATCAACGCTGTAACCCCCATGGTTTCTTTCCCTGTTTTCCCACCTTTGACCTTCATCCTGAGACGGATGAGAGAGGCCGCGCTGAAGAACATGTCATGTGTTTTGATAAGGCAGCAGCTTTTCACACTCAAAACCCTCTCCTGGATGACTGTGAATACATAATCACGCTGTATCGATGAAAATTGGTGCAATGTTAATAAATGCTCTTGAATCTTTAATCTTGAATCTTGAATCTATGGCAACAACAACAAACCAAGCAGAAAGCAGAGGAGGCGGACTCAGCCGTTAGCTACCGCTCAACCGTTACAAAGCATCATGGGATATGTAGTCTGCTTTCAGCCTGATACCAACTACAAACGTCAACCAAATCAATGTAGCGAACAGCAACAAATATATAGTTACTGATATTAAATTATAATATCCTAAATAACAAGTCGGCAACAAATTCTCAACATCAATATAGTTACTGATATTAAATTATAATATCCTAAATAACAAATCCCAAACAAATTCTCAACATCTGATGAACAGCAACAAAATATAGTTACTGATATTAAATTATAATATCCTAAGGAAATAGCCGTAATAGCCGCAAGGTTTGGAAACACGCTCATTAAGGCTCTCCAATTAGACCAAAACCAGTTACATTTATGGACAGACTCTATGATAGTGTTACATTGGATTCGAAGTTCTGCCAGCAGGTGGAAGCAGTTTGTGGCCAATAGTTACAGAAATCCAGTCTCTAACAGATCCACAGTTATGGTCGCATTGCCAAGGGAAAGTCAATCCAGCCGATCTTCCCACCAGAGGGTTGTCTGTCATTTCCTCATCATTTCAGTCATGGAGTCAGCAGAGGAGGAAGCGATCACTTGACTTTTGGCAAAAAACCAAAAGAAAAGTCCAGATCAGAGATGAAGAAGAGGAATTTAATATGTTTGTGTCACATACAAAACAACACGCTTGCGCTTGCGGCCGTAAAATTTGAGCTTGGCACGTTCACGCCTGCGTTCAAAGGCTTGTGCCGCAGCGTTCGGCCCAACGCACAGCTATACAGTACTGGGGCTTTTAGACAGTTCAGAACTCATGAAGTTCAGGGATTTCTTAATTTCATCCAAATCGTCAAAGTTTGTTCAGTTTGGTCCAGTTTCTTTTTTGTTTTACCTGCCATCACTCTTCTCACCCGCTGGCACCGGCTGCTCAAGGATGATGGTCTAAAAAACCGAGTCCCAGTTTCATAAAATCCAGAACCCTCTCCTAACACAGCTCAACACCCGCAGCACTGTGTTCCGACTCAGGAGATCAATCACGTAGCTCTGTCACCGCTCAGAATACCCGGCGAGAAGAACGCCCCTCCACTTGAATTTAGATTAAACGGCAGCACCCCTCACCAGCTAGCTGAAACCCCGTGTCTCGTCAGCAGAGCACCGTTTCCCCTCTTAGTTTTAGCTGTTTTTCTGTCATTTCCTTTGCAAATACTGTATGTGGACACTAGTACAACGGGCGGCCGTGGTGTAGTGGTAATGGCAGTCGTCTCCCGATCGGAAAGTTGGCGGTTCGACTCCCGGGACCCGCACCATGTGTCGTTGTGTCCTTGGGCAAGACACTTAACCCTGAGTTGCTCCCGGTAGGACTGGAAAGCACCTTGCATGGTAGTCTGCCGCCACCGGTTTATGAATGTGTGTAGCATTCAATATATGTGTAGCACTTTGAGATTTTCAGTAATGAAAAGTGCGTTATAAATTGAATTAATTATTATTATTATTATTACAAATACACAGAATAAAGTATACTCCTTTAACTTGATGCTTTTTTTTCCTTTAAAGTAGGATTAGTGCTGGACAATAATTCAATAACGATAAATATCGCGATATACTTTTATTCAATAACGATGCTATGAAGTTTAAGCATATTTTCAATATTTCGATAGGATTTTACAACGTTTCACTGACGTTTTTCTTTTTCTGTTTGGGTTGGAGCAGCTGCTTCAACAACCCGCCCGGACAGAAAAAGCTGTGACACAAAACGTGCGTGGTGACGTCGTCGTTACGCAGCGCTTCAGTCTAGCAGCAGGCGTTAGCGGTAGCAGGCTAAAAGCTAAGCTAGTCTCCAAAGCGCATTAAGTTTTTGCTTCGAAACGAGTGCTCATGACTGTCAAGAATGTGACTGAACAAAGTTTCACAAGCGAAGACAAAGCAGATGACATCACTGATGAGAGGAAAGACTAATTCGTCGGTGTGGACGTAGTTCGGTTTTGTTAAACTGCAGGTTTCTTCCGCAGCATGTCCTACTCGGTTTCTTTATTTTGCAAAACGTGACGGAGTCGTTCTAACTAGCGGTGGGAACATCTAACTTGTTTAATCTGAAGTTTCCACTCGATAGAACATGATGAGTATCAGAAGATGAAGAACAATAAAGTTTGAGCCAACGTGTCCCTGAAACTACGACATACTGAAACAAACAGCCCCAGCGCTGCATATTTTTTTAAATTCAAAATAAAACAAATTCATCAGAAAAAAAAAACACTGAATGAAAAGGCGCAGAAAGACGAAAATGGTGTTATATGTCCCTTGTTTAAAAAATACAAAATAACTACAAACAAACAACAACCTTCACTTCACCTGCACCACACCTTCCCGACAACTTTGATTTAATCATCTTTTAAAACATATACATGTAAATAGTTTTAGAAATGTTTATGGTGATCAGTGGTGGGCCTCCGACCGCTAGGTAGCGCTGTTGCGCTAATCCGCTTGTAGCGTTGCTAAATAATCTGTTAGCTTTACAGCGGATTGACTAAGTTTTATAATTCATAAGCGGATTTATTCTATTTTTATTTAAAATGCAGTACCGCTAATAACTAATTATCTATCAGTAAAAACGAAATAACGTATTTACGAGCAGCACCGGATGTGGTCCGTCACAAAAAAGCGTCCCCCTCAGTCTCTTGGTGTGTGCTCTCTCTATAGCAGTTAGCAGCCAGTGTGTTACTCTGCAGCCTTATTGCTTGTTTTCGAAGAGTCAGACGAAGACTTTTTAACATGGAGGGTGAACTTATGGATGTTTCTCAGGGCCTACGCGACGCGTCTGGATTTAAAAATAGAATTTCGCCACATTAGCACTCTTCAAAATGGCGTCCGCGACGGCCAAAGAAGCCAGGATTTTACAACAAAACACGGTAAAACAATTATTTCTTTGCTGAGAAAAAATATATTTCATAGCTGACGTTATAGCACAAGTTTTTCTGAGCTTGAGAGTTTCACGAAATGGTCAAATCTGCTGGATTTAAAAAAGTAGTTCACCATTAGGACTCTTCAAAATGGCGTCCGCAGGGCAGCAAACTTACATACTCAGGGAATCACAAGGAACTCAGGAGACAGAGGCAACAGGAGACAATGCCAGGACAATGATAAACACAGAGATACAGACTTATTTTTGATTTGATTTGATGTTCATTCATTCATTTTAAAAGAACAATACAAAACAGTTTCATCAGATACAAGGATGAATAGACTTTTAGCTGAATGGATGGATGGATAGACAGTTAGCTGGATGGATGATCTTTAACAAGTTCTAAAATCATTAAAATTTAACCTCAGCTTGTGCCTCTGACCCAACAGAACCTCCTTCAGCAGCAGAATCCTCTGTGGTTCTCTGACTTCATCAGTCTGCAGGACTTCATCAGTCTCTCTCCTGGTTCTGGAGGAGTTCTGACCCACTCTTCTTTCCATTGTTGCTTCAGTTCTTTGAGGTTTCTGCTCTCTGAAGGTTTCAGGTTCAGGTTCTGGACTCTGACTGGGCCGTTGATTTGATTTGATGTTTATTCATTCATTTTAAAAGAACAATACAAAACAGTTTCATCAGATAGAAGAATACAAGTAGGATAAAATGAAAGGAGCAGAAAGAAGATGAAATCTTATTATATCTGCCCCTTATTTATTTCACAGTTTGTTCAACCAATGATAACCTTCAAACTACATCACAAAATGAATAAATCTACTAATTTATCTAACTGTAATACTGTACACAAACACACTAAGCTACATCATATATAGTTTTTGAGCAAGTCCTTTTCGACCTTTTTCTTAAATGTATACAACTCAAACAACTTACTGTATAACAGTTCATGCACCGCTAGTTGGCAGTGTAGTGCAAATATTGCATAACTTGCTGCTACCAATTGTTGAATTTAATTAGCGGATTAGAATTAGCTTCCCCTAATTTTCATAAGACATTAGTGCTTTTGAAATTGCGGACCTAAATAAATTAATTAGTGCTTTAGAAATAGCGGAACTAATTTTTGGATTAGCGTTGCCCACCACTGATGGTGATATCAAGTCAACACAATCCTGTTTCCTGATTTACAACTCAGCTCCTTCACACTAGTTCTAAATGAAGATTTTTTTACAAACATTTACATTCCCTTCAGGGTTTAATAACTTTTTATGTTTGGGGGGTAATTTTTTTTTAGTTTTATACATGACTTGTAAAATACTATGTTCAACCAAATCATAACATTTTAATAATTTCAGTTGATGAAATAATATATTTGTTGGGTGACCATAGCACTTCCTACTAATAATTCTTATAGCTCTTTTTTGTCAAATAAAAACAGGGTTTGTAATTGTTTTGCATGCTTTCCCCCAAACTTCAATACAACAGATTAAATATGGAACAATTATTACATTATACAATATATTCAAAACTTTGTTATTCAAAAACCATTTTACTTTATACAGTAATGCAATTGATTTTATTTTTATTCTTAAGTAATTTGCATGAGATTTCAATGTCAGCTTCTCATCAATAATGACACCCAAAAGTTTTATTTAATTAACTATGAATGTCAATGCTGTAAATGTTAAAGTTGTTGTTTAAAGTTAAAACTATTAATATTGACACTGTTGAGAATTTTATGGCAAGAAAGTTCATGCTCAATAATCCAGGTACCAAAGCCAATAATTCTCAGTCGGGTCATCTGGACAGTTTCTTTTTTATAGAAACTGGATGGAGGATGGAGGGTGAAACGTTTCTATAAAAAAGAAAAGTGTCCAGATGACCCGACTGAGAATTATTGGGTTGAGAGTTTTATGTTTATTTGACGGTGATTTCCATCTTTTTGGAGGCTAAATACAAGGTGAACATTAATTTATTTGTATAGTTTATAGTTTTTTTTGTGGCTTTTATATTGTTTATATCGATATCGAATTATATTGTTATCGACCGAAATTAAGAACTATATCGTGATAAAAAATTTGGCCATATCGTCCAGCCCTAAGTAGGATACTCAATTTCTCCACAATTAAAAAACAACAACACATAAGCCTGAACTGTTCATTGTTTGTGTAGTGATACAACCTTGACCTTTGAAACACTTCTCTGATTGCTCTCAGTAATGAAGTTTTTGGGAGTTATTCCTGAAGGGACAATAATACTTTTATTACTTTTAATTTGAATCAAACACAAATAAGTCACCCAGAGACTTCCTTTAATTTTGTTAATTCAAATGTCATCAAATAAATAACCTTGTTACTTGTATAAGCATTATTGAATCCAATGTTTGATAGTCAAAGACTGTTTATTTCAAACTGTTTAATTCATGCTGAATAGCAAATGTTATTTCAAAATGTTGATCATTATTCATTCTTCTTCTCAAACCTGCAGTGACGATTCAGTGACACTGCTTATCTCATTTTAGTTTTAGCTCAGGACATCAATCTCCTCAGAAGAGAGTTTTGTTTTTGTCCTACTTAATAATCAACATGAATAATATCTGTTTTTGCTATTATCATATATAAGCTTCCATATGTGATGCTGTGATGACGTTTGTTTTAATCATAAAACAGTGTTGTTAATGAGTTGACAGTTTTATCATCAAAGCTGGCTCTAACATATTCTAAACTAATCTTTTGACCTAATTTCAACCTCCTGACATCATCTGATGTCACTCATCTTTTGCTGATGCCATTTGACCAATCAGAAAACAATACGCTTTCTGGGTCAAGTCGCAGTTAAAGCTTCACTTCCTATTTTCTATCTTCAGTTGTTGGGAGGAAGTTGACATGAATTGACTTTCTCTTTTAAGCTGAGAACTTGGACCAAGCGTCAACGGTCCAGTTCAGCAGCCGAGTTGATAGCAAGACTGCTGTAAACTCACTTGAACTCTTAAGTTCTATCTGAATGAGGTTCCTTCAAGGAATCCTTTATTCTGAAAATCAACCAGACTGCCGTTACTTCAGTGGACCAAAGGCGGACGTGAGAAGCTGCAAGGTAAACTGACTGACCTCATCGGACTTCAAGGACCTGATCGCTCTTTGCCGACCGTCAATGGTAAAGTCGCTGATTGTTTACACACGGATACGTCCAGCTGGAGACCGCACGGAGAACGTGTCATGTTCTGGTTATAAACATTCAAGATAGTTCACCCCCTCTTTTCCACCTTTCCTCCTTCTTATGCTAAAAAACTTCCCTTTAAACTTTATATCTGTTGTCAGCAACAAACTAAGTTAAGAGTACCTACAGAAGAAGTAATGTCATCTTTTACTTGTCTGTTGTTCAAAATATAAATCTGTCGATAGTTAAGGTATAAGAAATTGATCAAGAACCAATTCTCATGAAATGTTGATGTAATTTAACGATTCTGTCATTAAATGATTCATCTTCTGGTGAACCAACATAATTAACGTTTCCTGTCAAGTTATATCTCGCCTACAAGTTCATGTTTGAATCCTGAAAAAAGAGAACTCGTTTAATATTGATGATAAGTTGTGTCAGATAAAAATCTACTCAATTTCTCATCTGGAATATTGTACAGTCAGTAAAACTGACTATTATACATACTCTACATTTGTTTTACAAAAAATATATATTTTGCAGAAATTCTGTGAACCACACAGTCTTTGTGGTGGATCAAGTTCAGCAGAAGACAATTCAAAACCTGCTGCAAAATAGAATAGAATAGACCTTTATTATCATTGCACATGAATACAGTGAAATCTGGGTTTGCTTCCCAGAACAAAAGTAAAAACAGTAAAATATAAAACAATATAACAATATAAACTGCATTAAAGTTAATAACAGGTTTATTAGTTTAAATATTTCTTGACATATCATCAGAACAGTCACTTCAATACTGTCCACTTATTAAAATGCTCTAAAAACAAACAAAAACTCATGATGTCATCAACGAGTTTCATTCAAAGTAATATTTTAAGTGGTTTTACTGTGATATATATACATACACAGAATGTCATAAAAACTTATGTAATTCCTCAGGAAAAAATTAATTTGCCAGAACATAAATTTTGTCCTACAGATTATAAACTCTTATTTGCAGGTGTTGAGAAATTTCAGAAGTTTGTTAAACTCAGTTCTGGTGGTTTTGGAGTGATGACAGGATGCATCCATGCAGCCTACGTGAATTATAATTCTGTGGACAGAGGGTGGGAGTGAGTGCAGGCTGGGGAGTTTTACAAGAATGATGAGGACTGTGGCTCCTTGGATACAAAGTGTAATGACATTGAAGTAATTAATTTATTGTGGGACTGAATATCAGTGAATGAGCGTGGTCGGATGAAAAATTATGTGAAGAGATGCTGATGGTGGACAGTTGGGGCTGTGTGGAGGGAGGGTGAGATCTGAAGATGATTTCTGCAACAATGATAACGACAGTGGAAAAGGACAGACGAGCCATTTCACTAGTGTGATCTGCTTTGTGGAGACATGATGAGGAACCTGAAATTCGAAGGGGTGGGTATTTTGAAGAAAAAGTGAAGTTTGCTGTGGACTTTGGGCGTCCCCAGCCAGGAGGGAGAAGTCTTGTAGACTGAAAGTGTCAAATCAGTTTTTCAGCTGGATGCTATGATGCACTGAATGATGGGGGTGTTTGTCTCTCCAGTTGTGATGTGACCTGTATTTTTTTAACAGTGTACTACTGAATGAAGAGATGAGATTCACACAAGAAATGTGTTTTTTAGCCTTTGTGTTAAACACATGCAAATTAGAACACAAAGTTAAACTATTGAAATAAAATAATTAATTTAACCCTTGCTTTAGTTTCAGTTTAGTTCATACCTGCAAACTAGTCGCTTTTCACAGAAATTTGCCGATTTCAAACTAAAATATGTCATTTACGTGAGCTGTGTAGATACGAATAGTTTTTGTTTTCGGGTGGGGGGGGTGTCAGTGGCATGTTGGATGACATCATTTTTCTTTAGTGTTTTGTACTTTTCTATTAATTTTACTCCCATTGTTGTTGTTAAGCAATTAGATAACAATTTCTGTTTTAAAGGCGCTCTACAAATAAAGTTGACTTGACTTTAAGAAACAGTGTTCCTCCTTGATCACTTGGCTCAGCAGGCGCTTATCTCTTTTGAAGTTTTTGTCGACAGGGCAGAGGGAGGAGGGCAGAGACACCTCTGTGTCGTGCACTAGCTTACAACTATGATACTGACTTCAGCTGTTGACCGGTGCGGGGGATCGTAGGAGAAACGGAGTGCGTAGCATCTAAGCTAGCATGTCTGCATTGTGCGTGGCAAGATTTTACCCCAAGATTTGAAAAGTCCACCTGATGGAGTTATAGAGAATACCTTGAAGGAGAAAGAACCCAGGTAACACAATTTTTCTGTAAAGTAAAATATTTCACAGAATTCATAGCAAAATCTTAGGAAGGCTGAGTGGAGTCCAGGACTAGGAAGTCACTGTGGAGATTCAAAAACCAGATTATAATGGAAGGGCTATAAAATATTTCTTAGGAGCGGTTCATCACCAATTACCAGAGACTTGGTAATGTTCCGGCATCGAAGGAGTGTCTGGCTGAGGCTTTTAAGCTCCTCCAGAGTCGTTCCTCAGAATCAGGTGCAGGTGTGTGTGGTTGATTGTAGAAACTGCTACTGCTGTGAAAAAAGAGTGAGAGTAGCTGACAGAGCCAGGAATCCTACAGAAACCCCCCACCCCCCAAGAATCGCCTCTTGGTGATTCAGTCCTTTTTTCAGGGTGGTCCCTGTAAAAAGAGGAGATGAGACCTGGATCCAAGATTTGAGATCTTGGGATCCAGGATCGTTCCTCCGGACCATAACCCTCCCAATCCACCAGGTACTGTAATCCTCTCCCCCGTCGACGTACGTCCAGCAGGTGTCTGACTGTAAAGGCAGACTCCATGTTGATCAGACGGGGAGGGGGAGGAAGATTGGCTGGAGGACTTGACGGATTAGACACCACTGGTTTGATGAGGGACACGTGGAACGTAGGGTGAATCCTCATCAAGGCAGGTAGTTGTAGTCGCACAGCGGAGGGATTTATGATTTTTGTGATGGGTAATGGGCCAATGTACCTGGGGGCAAGTTTTCTAGGTGTATTTTAGGTTAATGTCTTTTGTAGAAAGCCATACCTGCTGACCCACCTTATACTCAGGAGCTGTGGATCGATGTCTGTCAGCTGGCGCCAGATTCTGCGAGACCTCCTAATGTGATGCTGGACTGATGGAGTGGTTATATCTGAATCCTGTGAGGGGAACAATGGTGGAGAGTAGCCTAGAGACACCTCAAAAGGA
This sequence comes from Garcialebias charrua, assembly GCA_038048925.1. Taxonomy (NCBI): domain Eukaryota; kingdom Metazoa; phylum Chordata; class Actinopteri; order Cyprinodontiformes; family Rivulidae; genus Garcialebias; species Garcialebias charrua. The sequence continues at coordinate 14,966 of JBBPBX010023244.1, read as the reverse complement.
GACAGACCTGTGGCAGATGACGTCTGGGAATTATGGGCATTGTTTTGTAACTTGTCAGGTTTTCTGTCATTCATTTCAGATGCATGTTTGTGGTGCTGATCCAAATAAAAAGTGACCCACGTGGGCTCATTGGCCATGAGCTGATCAATCAGAATGTGTGTTGCTAGGATGGAGGCATGTCCCTCAATGATTGACTGACAGCTGTCCACATGTCGTGATAGAAGTTCAAGAGCGGTGCTCAAAATAAAAGGATATATTTGTCAGAACGGGTTTGAAAAAGAACTGGAGACCATATTGAAGCTGGCAGATTTTTAAAAACATCTGTCAGAGAAGCTGAGCCCATAGAAGGATGTTCACTGAATCTTCCACCACCTGAGGGAGACGAGGACGAGGCGTGGCCCCGCAGGTGATGCTACACCAGGTGTCACCAACCTGGTCGACCACAGGGACCAGGAGGTGCCCGCGGGGCATGTTCTAAAAATAGCACTCATCAAGGCGTACCACATAAAAAATTGTCATTAATTATATTTTTAAATTTAAGAAATAACATTTGCAATGATGTATACATTTGAAATGAAAATAATTAATAAACTTTAAAAAATAAATAGTTTTATGTATACAGTTTATCAATCTTGCCTGGGGGTCAAAGTTCAGAATCAGACCGCTCCCCATTTCTGCAGCAGCGCAGCTACAAGCTAGTTTTACCTCCCAGAGGGGAAAATGGCAGAAAAACATAAGAAAACACATTTGCACAGTGACTGGGAGGAAAAGGTCTTCCAAAGTGTTGAAAAACAAGTGTGTCTGCGTCTCATTAGTGGCTGTGCGACAGCAAAACACAACGTGGAGCAACACTTCATCAGCTAACACACTAGCTTCAATGCTAACTAGCCCCCTGGTGGCTCGCAACAGACAGAAGAATGTCAGAGGCAGCTTTGAGCAGGCAGATGTTTTTCATGAGGCATTCTCAGGTATGGAGCTCTTGAAAGAAGATGATGAAATATGTGAAAAATAATTTATTCAAGAGTAAAATATGCTTTGATTAGTTAAAATGATTTTATATGTAGAGCACTTTGTTGCAGCTGTGGTTGTTTTAAAGGGCTTTATAAATAAAAGTATTATTATTAATTAAAAATGCAGATCAGAGGATCAATACTAATGTCACATGATTCATTTAAAAATGTCACTTTGGTTATTATATTACATTACTGATATTTTGTATAAACAAAAGTTAAGAGTTAATCTGAAATGTTACAAACACAACAGTTAGTGCAAACAGGGCTTGATTGGAAGATTTTATTCTTAATAGGTTCTTAAAAAATGCTACAGATTTGTCAATAGTAAAAAGCATATTTTGAATGAATGTTACAAATGTGTTCATTCCTACAAAACAGTTAAAATATTTATAAAACACAATGAATTTCAAATGTTACAGATTGAGTTTTATATAAAAGAAATAGTGTTTTATGTTTAAAGATCAGGTAATGTCATTTGTTATGCCCCCTTGTTTAGGACTGGAACCAATCTCAGCTGCTTTTGTGTGAAGGCAGGGGACACCCAGGACAGGTCTCCGATCCATCAGAGAGACAGACAAAGAGACAAACAACCATCCACACTCCCAGTCACAGCTACAATTTACAGTCGTACAGAAAAGCCCAAAAAGATTCAAACTGAGGATTCAAGTTCTCGATTGAGAGTGCTAATCACTGATTTATCAATAATAATTTATCATATTTACCAAGCTAAATCCTTACTGATAATCATTGTGTGGAGTCTTTAATAATACTGATCAGATGTGATCAGGCAGTCATGTATTCATGTGTGTAAATGTATTATTATTAAAGGGGACCTCAGATGCATTTTTTAAATTTTTATGTTATTTCTGTGTGCTATCTAGACCCTATTCCTTCAATTTAATGCACAAAATAATTCTTAGATAATCAATTATACCCTTTTTAATTCTGCCAGTTTTAACTTTCGTTTTGAACGACCGGTTTCTGATAGAAGTTCTGAAGTCCACGCCCTTCAAAGATCTGTTTACGCCCTCGTAACAGCCAGTATCTGTAATGTGTTGTTGTTTTAAAATTAGCTCTTTTTTTATTACTCATTTGACTTACTGTTAGTGCTAGCTTAAGATAACTTACCGAAACCCGTCTGAGCGCGCCGCAGTTTGCTGCTCCTTTTAGCATTAGACCACCCGAATCCGAAGCTAATGTTAGCTTGTTCCTCTTCCGGTTTTCGCCAGCTCCGCTCGGAGACTTTGGGCGTTATCGCTGTTCCAGTCAAGACAACACAAAGTTCACCAAGTGTCTCCCGTAAATTAATCCGTAAGGGGAAGGTCCTCACTGCTGCGAGGCTGCTGCGAGGCTGCAGCAAGGCTGTACAGTTGAAGCTCCGCTCCATGGCGCCAGAAGAGGGTCCCGTCGCAACCGGTCTCTACGCCGGGGGTATGCTCGTTTAATTTTTGCCGGCGGCGCGTTGGGAGAGATCGCAAATACACTAAAAATTGAACTAAAAAACATAAAAATAACAATTATACTTTATTTATAAAGCCATTTAAAAAACCACAGCTGCAACAAAGTGCTGTACACATGAAATTAATAACATATAAACAAAAGATGAGATGAAATCATGAAAAACAACAGTCATGTGTTTAATACAGAAGTGGGTTGAGCCTAACCAGGTGAGGGGCTGGACTCAGGTTTGAGGTGGGTTGTCCTCGCGCCTGTGACGTCACAGGCGCGATTGACTTCCATTTTATTTCAAAAACGAACCGTTTTCATCACAGTAAAATAAATCTACTTAGAGTAAATAAACCACTGGGTGCATTTTTTTGGCACAAGGACTGTTTTTTTATGAAGTAAATACCCAAAGTTTAGTAAAAAAACATTAAAAAGTGAATTTTGCATGTGTGGTCCCCTTTAATACTATAATTACAGGTGAGCCATGCAAATTTGTCCCACTGAAGTAGCTCTCAGACTCAAAAAGGTTGGTGACCCCTGTGCTACAGTATATTAGCTGGAGAGGGTCCTCTGGACGGGTTCAAAAAACAAAACATTGTATAAACGTCCAGAGTACCAGACTTAACTTCTTTTTTTTCCCTACCTGGATTATAGAACATGCATCAGGATACTACAATAGGCATATTTGAACAAAACTATAACAAAGGTGTGTCTCTGTTTAACGTGTGATTTTTTTATTTTCCAAAACCCTCCAAATGTTATCTGTAAAGGGGTCAGTTTTAGGTGTTTGTATTTCATCATAAATACCTGCAAATTTAAATCCTACACAGTATTAAAGGACAACACCCACCGTGACAGTAACAATTCACCATATTGGAGAATTACTGTAGTATTTTATGAATTTTATTTTCATTTTTGCATTTGGGCCAGGCGAGGGTTAAAAAAAAAAAAAAAAAAAACCATTCCCGAATGAATCCGGAAACCTGGCCGAAGAGTCCCGAAGGGTCATGTGACTTTTGTGACATCTCCACCCAGAAAGCAGAAAGGTAGGAGTGCGTTTCCATGGAGGTTTATGAGAGAGAGTGGGAGAAAACTGCATATTTCCTGGTGCATTTGTGTGTATATGGACCAGCGCTCTGATTTTATTTATTATTTATTTTATAACACCGCTGCGGACCTTTTGCTGCTCTCATCTGCCCAAAGGAGCGAGCTGCGAGCCGCGCGTGTCTCTGGCTCCTCGTTCCGCTGGTCACCTTTGAAGTTCCTCGTGCCGGTGTAATTTGCTCCCTCGAGTGTATGCATTTGCTCTCCTCAGCCTTGTTGCAAGGAGCAGGGTCGGGAAGCACGCGGGGAGCTCGCACGCAGAGCTCAGCTGCGCGGCTGGCTCTGGCTGCCTTTCTGGTCACGGGGGGAGAGAATAAAAAGTCGATGCGGAAATGAATGAATTTGTCTCGATCAAACGAATTAAACTAGTATGTCTAAGTGGATGCTCGCTCAGAATATGATGACATGAGTGAGCGACAGCAGGATTAATCAACACAGGCAGCTTTAGGGAATATTTAAAAATGCTTCCTTTTTCTTTTCCTCGCTCGCCTGTAACTCCAAGGCGTCACTTTGGTGACGTGAATGCCCTTGTGAATGCCCATATATGGAGAGGAGCAGATTTTCCCGGAGCTGCATGCTAAAATCTGCTATAAATCATGAAATACCACATTTAGCGTTATTTCTCCACAATATAAGTAATCACTCCTGTATTTTTTTTAAATAAACTAATAAATATTAATGGCGATGCAATTTGAAAACATGGTGGGTGTTGGACTTTAAATCATTATTATAGGAGTGGTGGCGCAGAGGTTAGAGAAGGTGGGCCTGTGATCGGAAGATCGCCGGTTCAACTCCCGGTACTGACAACATAAACATGTGGGTGGGAATGGTGAAACACACCTGCTTCCACCCTCATTTGCTCCACTCTGGGCCCTTGAGCAAGGCCCTTAACCCCCACCATCTGTTCCTCTGGGAGCCCTAGATACCAGCTCTAAGCTTCACACAGAAGTCTGTGGTTGCGTCAGGATGGACATACGGTGTAAAAATAAATATGAAATATAAATGCTGCCTTCTCCATAACAGGCGGTTTGCCTGTATTATTACCAATTGTGTTTTTTAATGTTCAATTATTTTTAGCAAACATAAAGTTCATAAATTGTCATTTATAACAGCAGTAAAACTCCTAAAGGTTGACACTGGAAGGGTGATTTAGCTGTTAATTAACTTAGTTAAATTCGAATGGGTGATATTAAAAAATAACTTTTATCAAAGGTGGTCCTTTGTTCAGAACAGAATACTGTAACTTGAATTTTGTTGCTGCCTTTAAAATAGTTTTTTGTAGTAATATGTTGGTGTTAATGTATATGCAGACAGTAGATGGTAGGGGTGTAATGGTAAACATGGGTGTACCGAACCGTTTCGGTACGGCACGTTTGGTTCGGTCCAGCTACGTACCGTTTCAGTTATTTTTTCACACATTAAATTTTATTAACGGGAGAGTATGCGTTGCAGAACTAAAATTCCTCGGCGTGTTTCAGCACGGCGCTATTATCTTACAGCATACGTAACATTTAGCAGCCTAGCATCTCATTGCGGTTTCCTGTTTGGGAACATTATGGCTTTCTTGTTAAAAGACGTGAACAAATCCAAAGCTGTGAGTCGACGTTGTTTCACAGAGATTGGATCTACAGCAGACAACACGTCTGACTTTTTAACAGACTTGAAACATCATCTTAACGTGAACGTCTTCTACAAGCAAGAGAAGCAGCTTGTTGAAACACCGCTAACAGCAGCAGCGTTTAAACAACCTTCATCAGGTAATTCAGATCGGTCCAGAGCAATAACACAAGCTGTAGGAGTTTTTAAAGCTCTGGATCTATGTCTGAATGTTGTTGATGCACTGACTTTTAAGTTCTTGAGCCCGGCTACGACATCCATCATGTCAACAAGTCAGCAGTTCAGCACTTTATGAAAAAGTTCAAACTGATATTGTCAACAAGCCCTGGAGCTGATTAAAGCCATGATGATGATGATGATGATGATGATGATGATTATGATGACCGAGAGATTCAACCACCTCATAACAACTGTTCAAGAAGAGGTATTGTTCTTTTATTATTATTATCTAATTAACCTTTTTAATGTAAAATTATAATCTTATTAATTTATTTTTTTACCTCCTTGTGTTTTATTTCCAGTCTGGGACAGAGATAGCAGCTGACTAACCTATTATTATCTAATTAACCTTTTTAATTTAAAATTATAATCTTATTAACTCATTTTTTTAAACCTCTTTGTGTTTTATTTCCAGTCTGAGACAGAGATAGCAGCTGACTTCTTCCTCTTCAGGGAAATCCACCAGAGATCACCTGCAGCTAAGAAGTGTACGATGACTGAACTCTGAACTTTTCCAGGGACCTGTCCCACCTGGGGGAGTAGGTCCAAGAAGAGGTTGTGAGTAATGAGGACAAATACAGCCACACTGCTGCTACTGTTGTTATTGACAGTGGTGGGCCTCCGACCGCTAGGGAGCGCTAATCCGCTTATAGCGTACCTAAACGATTTGTTAGCTTTACAGCGGATTGACTAAACTAAGTTTTATAATTCATAAGCGGATTTGTGCTATTTTTATTTAAAATGCAGTACCGCTAATAACTAATTATCTATCAGTAAAAACGAAATAACTTATTTACGAGCTCGGACGACAGCTAACAGACTATATCCTGTCAGCGTCGGATGTGGTCCGTGACAAAAAAGCGTCCCCCTCAGTCTCTTGGTGTGTGCTCTCTCTCTAGCAGTTAGCAGCCAGTGTGTTACTCTGCAGCCTTATTGCTTGTTTTCGAAGAGTCAGACGAAGACTTTTTAACATGGAGGGTGAACTTGTGGATGTTTCTCAGCGGCCTACGCGACGCGTCTGGATTTAAAAAAAGAAGTTCGCCACATTAGCACTCTTCAAAATGGCGTCCGCGACGGCCAAAGAAGCCAGGATTTTACAACAAAACACGGTAAAACAATTATTTCTTTGCTGAGAAAAAATATATTTCATAGCTGACGTTATAGCACAAGTTTTTCTGAGCTTGAGAGTTTCACGAAATGGTCAAATCTGCTGGATTTAAAAAAGTAGTTCACCATTAGCACTCTTCAAAATGGCGTCCGCGACGGCCACAGAAATTAAGAACATAAAATAGCTGACAGGGCAGCAAACTTACATACTCAGGGAATCACAAGGAACTCAGGAGACAGAGGCAACAGGAGACAATGCCAGGACAACGATAAACACAGAGATACAGACTTATTTTTGATTTGATTTGATGTTTATTCATTCATTTTAAAAGAACAATACAAAACAGTTTCATCAGATACAAGGATGAATAGACTTTTAGCTGAATGGATGGATGGATAGACAGTTAGCTGAATGGATGGATGGATGAATAGACAGTTAGCTGAATGATGGATGAATAGACAGCTGAATGGCTGGATAGATGGATGAATAGACAGTTAGCTGAATGGATGGATGAATAGACAGTTAGCTGAATGGATGGATGGATAGACAGTTAGCTGAATGGATGGATGGATAGACAGTTAGCTGGATGGCTGAATGGATGGATGAATAGACAGTTAGCTGAATGGATGGATGGATAGACAGTTAGCTGGATGGCTGGCTGGCTGGATGGATGAATAGACAGCTGAATGTATGGATGAATAGACAGTTATCTTAATGGATGGATGAATAGACAGTTAGCTGAATGGATGGATGAATAGACAGTTAGCTGAATGGATGGATGAATAGACAGTTAGCTGGATGGATGGATGGATGAATAGACAGTTAGCTG